>CM038681.1:5407699-5605263 GCA_021605205.1 Aegilops longissima
AAAACCATGTAATTGCTTTACTTTATCACTAAGCAGTAGCGATAGTCGAGAAGCAATAGTTGGCGAGACGACAACGATGCTACGATGGAGATCAAGGTGTCGCGCCGGTGACAATGGTGATCATGAACGTGCTTCGGAGATGGAGATCACAAGCACAAGATGATGATGGCCATATCATATCACTTATATTGATTGCATGTGATGTTTATCCTTTATGCATCTTATCTTGCTTTGATTGACGGTAGCATTATAAGATGATCTCTCACTAAAATTATCAAGAAGTGTTCTCCCTGAGTATGCACCGTTGTGAAAGTTCTTCGTGCTGAGACACCACGGTGATGATCGGGTGTGATAGGCTCTACGTTCAAATACAACGGGTGCAAAACAGTTGCGCACGCGGAATACTCAGGTTAAACTTGACGAGCCTAGCATATAACAGATATGGGCTCGGAGCACGGAGACCGAAAGGTCGAACGTGAATCATATAGTAGATATGATCAACATAGTGATGTTCACCATTGAAACTACTCCATCTCACGTGATGATCGGACATGGTTTAGTTGATTTGGATCACGTAATCACTTAGATAACTGGAGAGATGTCTATCTAAGTGGGAGTTCTTAAGTAATATGATTAATTGAACTTTAATTTATCATAAACTTAGTCCTGGTAGTATTTTGCAAATTATGTTGTAGATCAATAGCTCGCGTTGTTGCTTCCCTATGTTTGTTGCTTTCATATGTTTATTTTAATATGTTCCTAGAGAAAATTGTATTGAAAAATGTTAGTAGCAATGATGCGGATTGGATCCGTGATCTGAGGTTTATCCTCATTGCTGCACAGAAGAATTATGTCCTTAATGCACCGCTAGGTGACAGGCCTATTGCAGGAGCAAATGCAGACGTTATGAACGTTTGGCTAGCTCAATATGATGACTACTTGATAGTTTAGTGCACCATACTTAACGGCTTAGAATCGGGACTTCAAAGATGTTTTGAACGTCATGGACCATATGAGATGTTCCAGAAGTTGAAGTTAATATTTCAAGAAAATACCCGAGTTGAGAGATATGAAGTCTCCAACAAGTTCTATAGCTAAAAGATGGAGGAGAATCGCTTAACTAGTGAGCATGTGCTCAGATTGTCTGGGTACTTCAATCGCTTGAATCAAGTGGGAGTTAATCTTCCAGATAAGATAGTGATTGACAGAATTATCTAGTCACCATCACTAAGTTACTAGAACTTCGTGATGAACTATAGTATGCAAGGGATGACGAAAACAATTCCCAAGCTCTTCGCGATGCTAAAATCAGCGAAGGTAGATATCAAGAAAAAACATCAAGTGTTGATGGTTGACAAGACCACTAGTCTCAAGGAAAGGGGCAAAGGGAAGAAGGGGAACTTCAAGAAGAACGGCAAGCAAGTTGCTGCTCGAGTGAAGAAGCCCAAGTCTGGACCTAAGCCTGAGACTAAGTGCTTTTGCTGCTGGAACTGGTCACTAGAAGCAGAACTACCCCAAGTATTTGGCGGATAAGAAGGATGGCAAAGTGAACAAAGGTATATTTGATATACAGATTATTGATATGTATTTTACTAGTGTTCGTAGCAACCCTCGGTATTTGATACTGGTTCAGTTGCTAAGAGTAGTAACTCAAACGGAGTTGCAGAATGAACAGAAACTAGTTGAAGGGAAGTGACGATGAGTGTTGGAAGTAGTTCCAGGATTGATATGATCATCATCGCACACTCCCTATACTTTCGGGATTAGTGTTGAAGCCTAAATAAATGTTATTTGGCGCTTATGCTGAGCATAAATATGATTTGATCATGTTTATTGTAATACGGTTATTCATTTAAAGTCAAAGAATAATTGTTGTTCTGTTTACATGAATAAAACCTTCAATGGTCATACACCCAATAAAAATAGTTTGTTGGATCTCGATCGTAGTGATACACATATTCATAATATTGATGCCAAAAGATGCAAAGTTAATAATGATAGTGCAACTCATTTGTGGCACTGCCGTTTAGGTCATATTGGTGTAAAGCGCATGAAGAAACTCCATGCTAATGGGATTTTGGAATCACTTGATTATGAATCACTTGATGCTTGCGAACCATGCCTTATGGGCAAGATGACTAAAGACTCTGTTCTCCGGAACAATGGAGCGAGCAAATGACTTATTGGAAATAATACATACTGATGTATGCGGTCCGATGAGTGTTAAAGCTCACGGCAAGTATCGTTATTTTCTGACCTTCACAGATGATTTGAGCAGATATGGGTATATCTACTTGATGAAACACAAGTCTGAAACATTTGAAAAGTTCAAAGAATTTCAGAGTGAAGTGAAGAATCATCGTAACAAGAAAATAAAAGTTTCTACGATATGATCGCAGAGGAAAAATATTTGAGTTACGAGTTTGGCCTTGATTAAAACAATGTGAAATAGTTTCACTACTCACGCCACCTGAAACACCACAGCATAATGGTGTGTCCGAACGTCAGAATCAAGACTTTATTGGATATGGTGCGATCTATGATGTATCTTACCGATTTACCACTATCGCTTTGGGGTTATGCATTAGAGACAGCTGCATTCACGCTTAATAGGGCACCATCTAAATCCGCTGAGATGACACCGTATGAACTATGGTTTAACAAGTAAACCTAAGCTGTCGTTTCTTAAAGTTTGAGTTGTGATGCTTATGTGAAAAAGTTTTCACCTGATAAGCTCGAACCCAAATCAGAAAAGTGCGTCTTCATAGAATACCCAAAGGTAACTATTGGGTACACCTTCTATCACTGATCCAAGGCAAGTTATTCGTTGTTAAGATGGACCCTTTCTAGAGAAGAAGTTTCTCTCGAAAGAAGTGAGTGGGAGGAAAGTAGAACTTGATGAGGTAATTGTACCGTCTCCCGAATTGGAAAGTAGTTCATCACAGAAATCAGTTCCATGATTCCTACACCAATTAGTGAGGAAGCTAATGATGATGATCATGAAACTTCAGATCAAGTTACTACAAAACCTCGTAGGTCTTCCAGTGCAGTCCGCACAGAGTGGTACGGTAATCCTATTATGGAAGTCATGTTACTAGACCATGATGAACCTCACGAACTATGAGGAAGCAATGATGAGCCCAGATTCGCGAAATGGTTTGAGACCATGAAATCTGAGATGGGATCCATGTATGAGAACAAAGTGTGGACTTTGATTGATTTGCCCGATGATCGGCAAGTCATAGAGAATAAATGGATCTTCAAGAGGAAGACGGACGTTGATAGTAGTGTTACTATCTACAAAGCCCGACTTGTTGCAAAAGGTTTTCGACAAGTTCAAGGTGTTGAATACGATGAGATTTTCTCACTCGTAGCGATGCTTAAGTCTGTCCGAATCATGTTAGCAATTGCCACATTTTATGAAATCTGGCAAATGGATGTCAAAACTACATTCTTTAATGGATTTATTAAAGAAGAGTTGTATATGATGCAACCAGAAGGTTTTGTGGATCATAAAGGAGCTAACAAAATGTGCAAGCTCCAGCGATCCATCTATGGACTGGTGCAAGCATCTCGAGTTGAATAAACGCTTTGATAGTGTGATCAAAGCATATGGTTTTATACAGACTTTTGGAGAAGCCTGTATTTACAAGAAAGTGAGTGGGAGCACTACAGCATTTCTGATAAGTATATGTGAATGACATATTGTTGATCGGAAATAATGTAGAATTATTCTGCAAAGCATAAATGAGTATTTGAAAGGAGTTTTTCAAAGAAAGACCTCGTGAAGCTGCTTACATATTGAGCATCAAGATCTATTGAGATAGATCAAGACACTTGATAAGTTTTTTTCAATAAGCACATACCTTGTCAAGATTTTGAAGTAGTTCAAAATGGAACAGTCAAAGAAAAGTTCTTGCCTGTGTTGCAAAGGTGTGAAATTGAGTAAGACTCAAATCCCACCACGGCAGAAAATAGAAAAGAGAATGAAAGTCATTCCCTATGCCTCAATCATAGGTTCTATAAAGTATGCTATGCTATGTACCAGACCTATTGTATACCTTGCTCTGAATTTGGCAAGGAGTACAATAGTGATCTAGGAGTAGATCATGGACATTGGTCAAGAACATCCTTAGTGAGGACTAAGGAAATATTTCTCGATTATGGAAGTGATAAAAGAGCCCGTCGTAAAGAGTTACATCGATGCAAGCTTTTTACACTAATCCAGATGACTCTAAGTCTCAATCTGGATACATATTGAAAGTGGGAGCAATTAGCTAGAGTAGCTCCGCAGAGCATCGAGACATAGAATATTTGCAAAATACATACGGCTCTGAATGTGACAGACCTGCTGACTAAGCTTCTCTCACGAGCAAAACATGATCATACCTTAGTACTCTTTGGGTGTTAATCACATAGCGATGTGAACTAGATTATTGACTCTAGTAAACCCTTTGGATGTTGGTCACATGATGATGTGAACTATGGGTGTTAATCATATACAGATATGAATATTGGTGTTAAATCACACGGCGATGTGAACTAGATTATTGAGTCTAGTGCAAGTGGGAGACTGAAGGAAATATGCCCTAGAGGCAATAATAAAGTTATTATTTATTTCCTCATATCATGATAAATGTTTATTATTCATGCTAGAATTGTATTAACCGGAAACATAATACATGTGTGAATACATAGACAAACATACAGTCACTAGTATGCCTCTACTTGACTAGCTCGTTAATCAAAGATGGTTATGTTTCCTAACCATAGACATGTGTTGTTATTTGATTAATGGGATCACATCATTAGGAGAATGATGTGATTGACTTGACCCATTCCGTTAGCCTAGCACTTGATCGTTTAGTATGTTGCTATTGCTTTCTTCATGACTTATACATGTTCGTGTAACTATGAGATTATGCAACTCCCGTTTACCGGAGGAACACTTTGGGTGCTACCAAACGTCACAACGTAACTGGGTGATTATAAAGGAGTACTACAGGTGTCTCCAAAGGTACATGTTGGGTTGGCGATTTCGAGATTAGGTTTTGTCACTCCGATTGTCGGAGAGGTATCTCTAGGCCCTCTCGGTAATGCACATCACTATAAGCCTTGCAAGCAATGTAGCTAATGAGTTAGTTACGGAATGATGCATTACGAACGAGTAAAGAGACTTGCCGGTAACGAGATTGAACTACTGCTCAACCATCCTTTGCACCTGCCAGAAAACTTTATTGAAGATAAGCGGCTCGGATGGCTCCAAAGTGCGCCCAAAAGGTCAAACGCTAGAAATTTTCATATTGCTTCTGCAGGCAGAAATTAAGGTGTAACATGATTAATTGTGTTAGCTTGCTGCCTGAACCATGGAAAAAAATTGATTTCGCAAATAATTCAGTATGTCACCTTTTGAAAACCCTCTGTAGTGTGATATGACATCAGCAACTACGTTCCAACTTCCAAGGGTAATCCAATACCCATATTTGGTTTTTCTAAGTTAATCTTTCGAAAGATTGACCAAGTCTATCAAAACAATATTAACATTCACAATATGAAATCAACGTCATTAGATTCCTTGAGACAACTAACATTGGACTCTCTCCCCACTTTTTTGTGAAATGCCCACATTTAATTTTTTGCCACATCATACAAATCCTACTATTGCATACTCCATTGGAGATGCCCTGACGGTCTGTGTGAAGATGCACTATTAATTCAGCCGGCAAAGCAGCAAAACTTATGAAAGACTAGAACTAAATTGTAGATGTTCGCAACAAATTAACTTGGTAGTGCACTGGAAAGCACCTGAACAAGTGCATGCTGATGGTGCGTAAGGCCTGGCGGCTATCTGTTGCATGCACAATCTGGAAAAATCGTATACGTATGAGAGTAGTATACAATGGATGTGGGAAAATAATGTGCATGGACGTGTTTCTGACCAGATGGCGAACACACATGTTAATTAAGGCATAAATATCTCAAATTTGGATGTAGTACACCTACACTAACAACAGAGAGCAAATACCTTTTCCCAAAAGGCAAAGCAAAATCTGGCAGAGAGGTTCTTTGCTCTCCTCTCAAGTTATAATGGAAATTTTATTTAATCAATCTTGATCATGTGGACCCTATAATAAACCCCGTAGGTCTATCAACCTATGGTCAAAAGGCATCGTGCAAGCTTTCACCACCGTGCAACCTTGTCCTTACGTACATTAAACACCTTTTTAATTTAATGTTTTCTTTAAAAAATAATCCTAAACCTATGGATCCAACAAACCAACTGCAATCTACAGACCGTAATTTCTAATGACCTAAACCCAATCACACAAAGCCACACCAATTCTTATGTTCTTATATACGTACTTGTTTCTTGCAAAAAGGATCTAAATTTGTTATAAGGGTTCAAAGAAGTATAAAGCAACACAAACATAAAAAAAATTACATCAAAGTACCTGCATCACCTAACGACCAGTACCACCACAAGAAGGAGCCGCCGACGCACCGCTGTCGCTGCTTCCCTACCAGAGCTGTAGAGCTAGAAAAACTCTTCCTCCATATTACAGTAGAAAACTATGCAGAATTAAATCAGGAAAATGACTTTATAGGAAAAGGCATGAGAAGCAAGATGGATTAATTGAGCAGCCTGTTTGTGTGTATCCCCAAGGCCTTCCAAGATCAATCATGGAAGCAAGCGAAGGGGCTGATGTATATATGCCCACTTTTAACAGATCCGCACTAACTACGTTACGTGCATCTAGCTGGTACATACTATGTTTTTTTTTCCATCTGCCTCATGACTGAGAACATATTCATGTATGCAACTATGTAAAAAAGTGCAAGTAGCAGCGTGATAACTCATAGTGTTACCTGTTACATTGCATGTTTCACGTGCGCGCCAGATAACCTATGAAAATGGAAGATTACCATAAACCATAAAATAGGGTTGTCGATATGTTTTTTTCTCTCCAGAAAATAGGGTTTCTTTCTGCTTTATAGATAAAACAAGTACGTGGCAAGGTTCACAAAAGTTACAAACTCCAACATAAACTCGTTATGGCGACACCATTAGTTTTTTTCTAAAAGGGCCACAACATTAGAGAGCCCAAAGACGAAAGCTAAGGGGGAACTTTGCGTGAAGTAGCACGACTTGTTTCGAGCGGGCCTTTCCATGTTCCTCCACCACGTGGTGCAATCGCTGGCTTGTCCGATCACATGTCAAACAGTTCTCTTGTGATCACCTGATCCATTTTGGACCGGGACCGGTAGGGCGTTGTCCTCTAACAAGGAGACCTGGCTCGTAGCCTTTTCTGACACTTGGGTGTCTGGCATAAAGGTAGCCAATATGGCCAAACTATCAATAGTACCTGACCAATCAAAGACCCGACCGCGAAAGTTAACTTTACTCGTGTCGGGAGCTGAAACACCATGCCCTAGACTATGGTAGTGTGTCGGTTTCGCTGGACCATACTATAATGTGGTTCCTCCTTTAGTGTTCTTCGTCGTGAGGGTAACAGTTGAGCTCGATTCCCTCGAGGGTAGGAGTGCTAGCCTCCCTACCTCCCGAAGAAGGGGAATAACAAGAAGATCTGGCCGAACCCTAATCGACATCAGACTAGGCTCCTCAGTGGATGCTAAATTTCATTGATTAATGCACTGCAGATCTTACGATCTACATAGATTCATGGAAGGAAAATGATTAATGGATCACGCATCTTACAAGGATGTGTGACGCCCGAAGAGATCTCATTGGCGTTGAAGGTGACAAAGTAGTTTTACCCAGCTTCAGCACGATGGGTTGCTAAAGGGGTGGATCACATCTTTTTGTGGAAAACCATAACATCTCAGTGTACTTTTCATGGATGTGAATACAAAAGTCCAAAAGGCACACTACACTAAGGCGAAATGAAAAGCAATTCACAGCCAATGTCCTCGTTGTAAACCATACATGACATTCTAGCCATATATATAATCAATGGCCTGATCTTGGACAACACACGTGTAACATCCCAAAAAATCCCTTTTGGATGTTAATAGAATCATCTCATATGTACGATAAATTTT
Organism: Aegilops longissima; assembly: GCA_021605205.1. NCBI lineage: Eukaryota > Viridiplantae > Streptophyta > Magnoliopsida > Poales > Poaceae > Aegilops > Aegilops longissima. The sequence continues at coordinate 5,415,761 of CM038681.1, forward strand.
GAGCATTTTGATATGTCTCATATGCATATTGGGGTCTTGAAAACATTTAGAGAATTATTATAACTATAGAAGTGCTTTAAGGCTATTAATATTAAGGCCATGATAGCTTTATCGACATAAAATAAATTTAAAAACATGCATTTGAGCTGGAAATAATTTTCTAGGCTTTATAATATTATTATAGTTTCACAAAAGTAATAATTTGTTTTTTCCAGAATTGAAATAGAAGTTTGCTAAATACATTTACTTGTATAAAAGAAATTATGAAAAGATTTAAAATAGTTGCCAGCCAGGCTAAAACGACCTTGGCCCATATAACGTACCATGAACACTGTTTGGCCGTTAGCCCCTACCGACCATTAAATCAAAATCCTATATCAACCAGGGCCACACTTCATCTTCTCACTTAGAAGATTCACCAATGTCTCAATGGTGCGCCAAATGTGAACAAAATAGTAGTGATGTTGATCCCCCCTACTTTAGGATGATGCACTATAAATACTCACGAGCACTCCGTAGATTCCCCACCAAATCCCAAATTCTCATGGCTAGAAGTTGTGGCACCACCTTTCCCAAGTCAGGAAGCCAACCTCTCCTTTCCGAGCTACCCCATCTAGCCATCTGATCTCACATGTGGGCACGAGACTAGATATAATAATCCTACAACTGGTACAATATAAGAACCGTAGTTCTGGGTTCTAACATCATGAATTAGATACTTTTAATTAATTGAATTGGTATCGACATATTAGAAGTGCCACACCACATTTTAATTTCGGTTTCTGTGTCTTCTCTGTTGGTAATGTAGATCTTAGATTATATGATCCAGGTTGAGCCACGTGACCCCTTAGACCATAAAACTTTGAAACCCTACACCTTTTTACCTTCAACTTTGATTGCTATGAGACTTCAAATTGTTCATTATGATATGCTCCATCATGTGACACAAAAATATTAAACTTTAAACTTTACAAAATCTGGTCAAATTCAAATTTGAAACCAAACCCTCTTTTTATCATAAGTTGAGATCTATAGCTCCTTTTTGAGTCATTCAATTTGCATTGTGATCTGGTAGTAGAATCCCAACAAGTAGACACTAGAGAAACCAAGTCTTTACTCTGGACGTGTTGGGTTGGATTCACTATGGCAACACTAACAAATTAAGCCTTGACCTACCGAATCCTTGTATGTTCTAGACGACCAGGATATGGCCACATTCCTCGACATAATACCATAATATGTTCCTATAACACAGATTGGTAACTAGCTTATTTTCCGTCCCAAAATAAGTGTCTAAACTTTAGTATAGTTGAGACACTTATTTTGGGACGGATGGAGTAGAAACCAGCATAGTGAAATTTTCCCTCACATATAGGACCAGTACATGTTTAATATCCCAATGGTATGTGAAGTGGAACCAGCCATGCATGCATGCGTCAGAAGACACTAACTAGGGGAGATGAGGCAGTGTGTTCCAAGATATTGCAAAAGTAATTTGGCATTAGAAAAGTGGCGCGGATAACCAAATGATGCAAGGTGCATCCAAACGAGTACTGATCCACACAAAATAATCCATGGCCTCCAGCCATATAGTTATCTCGCATGCACTTGCTCTTTTAGCAAAAATGTGTTTTGGGTAATTATAAAATTAGTGCATGATTTGGGCAAACATGAGAGCGCCACTTATTGTGATTAAAAGCTATGTATGACTAACTTTGGGATGGTAGGAAGAAAGATAAAGGCGGTACAGGACCAACACACTTTGGTTAGCCGATTGCTGACAGGTGCAAGCAGCTGCAACATGCCCAACATGCCCAACATGCCCAACTCATAAGAGCAGGGTAAGCGTACCATTCATAAAATGAATGTATGTGTGTGTATGTAAGCGTCTATATATGTATTGTTGCTTCCAAAGAAATACTGCGGCCTGTAACAAATTAGTTCCGGGCTGGCCATAATGTCACATAGCCGGCTCAGTCGGCCACATCGTCCGTTACTCCGGTGACGTATTCATGGTGTTACGTCTCTCTCTCTCCCTCTCTCTCTCTCTCTCAATTACCGAGATAAGCTTGTGGAGATACTTGTGTGGCGATCATGCTTCTGGAGATATTCTTCCGATGCTGTTTCAGAGCAGTTTATGCGCCTTCCTAGAAGACGGTCATATTTACGTTGCTTTGTCGCAATCTCCGACTTGTCTGAACAAGCGAATGAAGAATTCTGTACGCTTGGAGCACACTGTTTATATTGGAATATCTTGCACTACCGTTTGTTAATATTTTAATTATTGGCATTATGAGGCCATGACGCCTGTCCTTTATTGAATCTTTGCGGGCAGCCACTGAACTTTTTGTATATATTTTTTAAAGCATTAACCTCTGAGAGTGACTTCATAACGTCACATGCTGGAAGCCCTTCCGCTGATGTGTATAGCTAGGATCATTGTAGAACAGCCTTTTTCATCTCAGACCCACTCACCCACGCATACTACCATAATTACCTCTCCTGAGAATATTCGCCCGTCCAGGATCTTCTTCATGTCTTGACCTGAAATAATTCTGCTTTGCTGAGACACGAAATCGGTTTAATTGTAGCTAGCTCGCAAACGCAGTGATCTAAGTTACTCCGCTGAAGGGGCATTTTTTTAGTTAGCTAGTTGCCGTACAGGAGAAAGTTACTACTGCTCGACCATCCATTGGTTCCTTTTCCTTTCCCTTTTTGTGAACGACCATCCGTTGCTTCCTGACTGCCAGAATAGGTTAATTGAAGGGATTAATTAGTTAGCGGTTCGGAAGGCTCCGGAGTGCGTCCATCGAGTTGCCAGAAGTCTCTACGTTGCTTCTGCAGGCAGACATTGATGAACCATGGAAAACAAACTGGTTTGGCTTTGGCATGTCACCTTATAGCAGCCATGTGCAGTGCGAAATGGCATCAGCTAGTACGCTCAAGCGGTACAACTCAGCCGCAAAGCATGTGCAAAACCGATGAAGACGAGGACCAATTTGTAGATGCACGCAAACACCTTGCAGTGCACTGGAAACAACCTGAATAAGTGTATGCTATCGGCGAAGCCTGGCGGCTATCTATTGCATGCACAATCTGGAAAACCATGGACGATGGAAAGTACGCCCCAGATGTGGGAAATAATGTGCATATGGCCGTGTTTTTGACCAGATGGCACACCAACACAAACAACAGAGATCAGATACCTTTTCCGAAAAGGAAAAGGAAAACATGGCGAGCCGTTCTTTGCTTCTCTCAAGTTCCAATGGATGTTTTCTTTACTCAATCATGATCATGAGGCCAAGGCTTTTTACACAATCAATCAACCCATGGTCAAAAGCGCCAAAAATTTTTGGTACCGTAGCCTCTGCCTTACCCTTACGTACTGCACTACGTTAAATACCTTCTTAATTTGCTTTTCCAGTACAGTAGGAAACTTTGTATCGTTAAAACAGGAGTAACTGAGCAGCTTGTTTATGTGGTCGCCGAAGCCTTCCAACATTGATCGTGGAACCAAGCATAGGGGGTAATACTAATGTATACAGCTCATACATACATGTTGCTTCTTTTTTTTCTCTTGGGGAGATACGTGTTGTTCCAGCTGCCCTAAAAAACTGCCTTCCGACTGACACGGCATTCGAGTATGCAACCGTGCAAATAACCGCTTGATAACTCCCAACGTTACATACATTTTTGACATGTGTGCCTGATTACCTATGGAAGATGGCTGTTATATGTTCGTGACATGATTATAGAAAAAAAGAGGGTTTCAGCTCCCTTTAGAGATAAAGCAAGTACGGATCAAGTTTCACATGAAGTAGAAGGTCCAACATAAACATGTTGGGGCCACATCACAAGAGAGGCCTAAAACAAAAGAACAGAGATAAAACAGCTAGGCAGAAGTAGCCCGGACGCGAGAGCGCAGCCACTGGATATCTTTTGATATTTCAGTTCCTTATGTTTTGGAGAGAAATGACAAGTAGAAAATTTGCTCCAGCTGTTGTCTTGTAACTCGATCGAAACTATGAGAACGCAGAATGATAAGGGAAGATTAAGAATTACAAATTCCAAGTGTATTTATTTACATACATGAGTGGCGGTGAAGTAGTTGTTGCTGAATGTTACCATGATCTGGCATTAATCCAACTGATGTCTGCAGGTTATACATGATAAGTGCTAAAAATATAAAAAGCTTTGGTTCTCATCTAATGATGTTTTTGTGGAAGAACAAGTGCCATATACTAAAGTTAACCAACCCTTAGAAGGCCATTCTTACAAAACATATAAAAAATACACACTGGTCATTGGGAATCGACAATGTCTTCATCATGCAATCGATGACAGTAGACCATCAGAGCGCCAGAGAAACATTGTTCACGCAGCGCCTGGGAGGTTGCTCATTGGAGTGCGAATATGACGGTGACAATGATCTGGCAAATCGAACACTGTCCGAGAAGAAGGCGCTGAAGAGGGTTGGACGACCACCCCAGATCTGGCCAGACATATCTTAGGGGAAATGTACTGACAAGATCACAGACCACACGGAAGTTGGCGGAATCGGAGACTAAGTCAAGTCACCAAGGGACATTGTCCATTCCGCCGAAAGACACCTTCGAAGAACGAATGCATGACACGAAGATAAAACTAGATCCACCTATCAAGACGACTCCCATCCCTCTCAACGCTACTGGCGAGACACTCACCAATGAGGGGGACCAGGAGTCGAGGAAACCTTATTCTTAATAGGCACGGTGCCGAAATTGCCACCACTACGCCACCGTTGGGAGGAACATAGCTCTACTATTAGGATACCTAACTATATCACCACATCGCAGATGCATGGTCCCTGCCCCTCCGTCGTCGAAGCGGCAAGAGAGAAGATGAGACCTGAGGACTAATCGATGAATCAGTGGAAAATATGGTTACAAGAGGACTTCTCATGTTTTATGTTCATTCCAGGTCGTAACATCTCAAATTTACAGGAGCTACATTTCGACACTGGTTTGAGTCTCTTAATTGGACGCATGCCCAATGGCGGGGCGAGGGGGGGAGTTGTTAACCTTTTGAGGCTCAGCGGTTTCTATAGCTCTACGGCATTGACCGGTGTGGCTAAGCTGGCGTTACCGGATAACTTGAAGTGTACAAAATTTTCCCTAATATATCCATGCCAGGAATTGGGAGAGAAAGAGTGTACCGAGAAGATAGACACTTTGTGTCCTGCATGTTGATGATTATCTTGTCCTTTGTTTAAGGCGGTCCCATGACTATGATTAATCAGGAATAGTTTGTGTGTGCCAATGGAGTCACACACCATAAGGATGCACACCTTTTTGGCTTCCTTGCTAGCGCTATATAAACCCATCCCAGCTCCAGCTCCCTTCACGCTCTCAAGCAACTACCTCGAGTAGTAAGCTGACACTTCTTCTCTTCCCATTGAACCATCTATTTTGGCTTCCTTGCTAGCACTATATAAACCCATCCAACCTCAAGGGAGGTAAAACTTGAAGCTTAGCTGTTACCCAAGCTAGATTGGTAGAACTATCACATTTTGAAATCCTCACCAACTCCAGAGCTAATTAAGACCTTGCAATGGGTGGCCTCTCCCTTCAGCACCCGTGGGCCTTTGCTTTTGGCCTCCTAGGTATACCGCTGTCCACCTCAATAGATGAGTATCTTTTAAGAGTTCTTATTATTTCCCTTCGTTGTCTTTTCATTCTCGTCTAATAATATGTTTTGCCAAAACTAATACTCTTAGGCATTACCTACTTGGGAAAGTATATATCTAGTTAGTAGTTTCGGATGCAGAGGCTGGGGGTAATCCTCCTTTTCAGAAAAACTAACAAAACGCTAGTTAGTGCGGGTTGCACCATGGGATGCATGTGATCCTTCCTCTTTTGTGCAGCTTTGTCCCTAGTGATCCATCCTTCCTCTTTTATCCCTCGTAAGGACATTGTTGAAGGCCCCCGGCTGTTTATTCTTTTGTGTAAAGTATTATATCTAGAATAGTTCATTAGTCGTTGGAGGTGGCAAACAAAAGGGGAGAAAAGAGAAAGCAAGATGTAAACTAAAGGGCTCCAATCCAATATGGTGTGGTGTCACGCATACAAGTTACTGAAAGCTCGCTAAGTGGGGATTAATTGTACGTGTAGCGTACGTACATGTGTCTCCTTGTTCTCGCTGCCTAACTGTCGTATTGCTTCCATGCAGGCAATGTCATCTCCTTCATGACCTACCTGGCCCCACTGTAAGCCTCAGCTTCCATCACTCGACATCGTTCTCTCCTTCTCTCTCTCTCTCTCTCTCTCTCTCTCTCTCTCTCTCTCTCTCTCTCTCTCTAGCTTAGCTTGTTTGTCTCTAATGGTTCATGTACCTCGCTTACCATGGCATGCAGGCCGACGTTCTACCGGATCTACCGGAGCAAGTCGACGCAGGGGTTCCAGTCGGTCCCATACGTGGTGGCGCTCTTCAGCGCGATGCTGTGGATCTACTACGCGCTGCTCAAGTCCGACGAGCTCCTGCTCATCACCATCAACTCTGCCGGCTGCGTCATCGAAACCATCTACATCGTCATGTACCTCGCTTACGCGCCAAAGAAAGCCAAGGTACTCACACACCTCAGCTGCACATGCATGCGTGTGTCCACCCTTCTTCATCAGTTGAGTGAACTGGTATGTGCTGACACAAAAATGCATGACCTGCAGATGTTCACGGCCAAGATACTCCTCCTCCTGAACGTGGGTGTGTTCGGCCTCATCCTGCTCCTTACCCTGCTGCTGGCGGCGGGCGAGAAACGTGTCGTTATGCTTGGGTGGGTCTGCGTCGGCTTCTCCGTCAGCGTCTTTGTCGCGCCCCTCAGCGTCATCGTGAGCACCTGCCCGGCCTCTCTCTCACATATTAGTTTGTGGCGATCCACCATGAGTGATCGATTATAATCGATCTATTTGTGCAGCGTCTTGTGGTGCGCACCCGGAGCGTGGAGTTCATGCCATTCTCCCTCTCCCTCTCCCTCACCGTCAGCGCTGTCGTCTGGTTCCTCTACGGCCTCCTCATCAAGGACAAATACGTTGCTGTATGTTAACAACACAAACAAAACATCTCAATTCCTAACTCAAATTTCTTGTTATTTGACTTTAGTGTTGGTGTTGAATCGCATGCAGCTTCCCAACATCCTCGGGTTTGCCTTCGGGGTGATCCAGATGGGGCTCTACGCTCTCTACTGCAACGCCACGCCCAGGCCGGCGCCAAAGGAGGTGGACGCATCCATGCCAGAGCACGTCATCAACGTCGCTAAGCTCGGCCCGGCGGCTGCCATGGAGCTCAACACACCAGCTGCCGTCAAGCCACCAACGATGGAGAACATCGTGGCTTGCGCCAGCGGCGAGACCAAAGAGATCAGCGTCGAGAAGGTTGAAATGGCAACCAATGTCGAGCATGTCTAGGCAAGGAGGCCCCATGCATGCACCCAGAGCCTCTCCTGGGACGAAATGATACTCTAGTTTACCATAGCTACAGTAGCTATTTGGGCTTGCCTGAGACCTTTGCTGATCCAGGCTCCCTTGGTGTCATGGACTTATGCATCCAGTTAAGCCATGCCATGAGGTGGGGGCGTGTGGTTTCCAACGTTAATGTTGCATTTCTTGCAAAGTGTTAGTAGTTCGTAGTAGCTCGTCGTACTCATTAGCATCGACTATCCGACCATTTCGATGTAATGGTCTTGTAATAAAGAGAAAATCCCATTTTCTTGTACGAAATTATTAAGTGAATGGCAAAGAATCGTACTGGTATTAAAACGGCTTTGCTCGCCTTTCCCAGCGTTTCTTTCGGCGGCAAAACTGTAAGCTAGCTCCAACTTTCCGCGTGTGTTTTGTTGCCTTTTTTTTTAGGTGAGTGTGTTTTGTTGCATACGGTACAGATTTATAGCATGTTTGGTTTCTGTCCTCGCCATCGTGCCTGGGAAAATCACTGCCTGAGATGTGCCTGAGAACACCTGCCTTCTATGCCTGGTCAGGCCAGCCTCATAGAAGTATGTTTGGTTGATGCCTTGGCCTGAGAAATTACTAGAGAATATTTTACAGAATTAATAGTACATACAGATATGGAGCCCACAGTAGCAGCAGAATATTTTAGCTCTAATCTATAGCCAGGCATGCACCAGGCATGTGGAATCGGACGCCTGGCTCCAGGCTAATGATGATGCCTGGATTGGCCCAGGCTAATGAGGGTGATTGGGTTTCTCAGGCCAGGCAGCCAGTCAATTGCTCGGGACACCAACCAAACGAATCTCAGGCAGGTTTCAGGCACGCTCGTGGCCAGGCACGAGATTGCGAGGAAGGCAACCAAACTGACCCTTATTTCTCGGATGTGTTGGGCTATATATGGGCTGGACTGGGATGGGCCTTTATTGCATCCTACTAACCACAACTCACTTCTTTTCCGCGACAGCTATATCTCACTTATAGCGAGACGGAAGAAGCTTTCACCTGAAGAAGTTTTCAATAGTTTTCTTCGTTTCTTCCTTTGTTTTCATTATTTTTTGGTTTTTCTTTGTTTCCAACTGTTTTCTTATTTTGTTTCCCTATTTTCATTGGGTTTCTTCTTTGTTTTCTTTATTTCTTTCTCGGTTTGCACTGAGCTTTTTTCATTTCTTCCTTTTTTCTCCGTGTTTTTTGCGCTTTGGTTTTATTTGTTTCTTTCTTGTTTTTCATCGATTTTCTTTATTTTTCATTGTTTCCTTATTGACTTTCACTCTTTCCATTCGTTTCCATTGGTTTATTTGGCTCTTCTATTTTCTTTGTTTTCTTTTTTATTCTTATTTGGTTTCTTCATTTTCTTTGTTTTTGGTTGATTTAATCTGTTTGTTTTCTGTTCAACACATGTTAAGTTTTTACAGTACACATTCACCATTTTTATAAATCAGAAACATCTTTTATATAATCAGTTAACATTTTAAAATTCATGATTCACATTTTTAAACTTATATTCTATGTTGTCTATTATTTTACATAAACAAAATACATTTTTGGTATATATCTAATATATTTTTCTAATACACGTTTAACCTTTCTCAAATAAAATATTAACTTTTTTTGCTTACATGGTCAACTTGTATACATATTTAAGATCTCTTTAAATGCTTGATTAACAATTTTCAAAATACGGGCTAACATGTTTTGCATACATGATCAACTTCCATACATATTTAACATTTTTCCAATGCTTGATTAACATTTTTCAAATACAAAGCTAATATTTTTTGAATACATGGTCGACACTTTTTCTATACAAATTTAACATTTTTTAGTGCTTGATTAACAATTTTCAAAATATGGTTTAACATTTTACGCATACATGGACAACTTCTATACATATTTAACAATTTTGAAAATACTGGTTCGCCTTCGGGGTGATCCAGATGGGGCTCTACGCCCTCTTCTGCAACGCCACACCCAAGCAGGCGCCAAAGGAGGTGGACGACCCCATGTCCGACCATGGTGTCGCCGTCAAGGTGCACGAGCACGTCGTCAACAATGCTAAGCTCGGCCCGCCGGCTGGCGTGGAGCTCAACACAACCGTCAATGCCGAGCCACCATTGAAGTGCGTCGCTGGTGGCCTGCTCGTGCTCGCTTTGTCGAGGAACTGCAAGAGTGCCTTCGTCTCGATTACCACATGTGGTTGTTGTTGCCACTTGCCCATTTGCTTCGACTGCACCCAAGCCAATATCTTGTCGACACACACAACGAGCACAATCGGGCTCCCACCCGCCGCCGACATCGCCAACAATTGGCGGTGTGACCCACCCCGAGGGAAGCTATTGGAGAGCAGCATCGTCGTTGCCTGTGCCGCTTTGACATGGAGTTTCATGACATAGGCCCCGGTGTCGGTCAGGCACAACCAGTACATAGCACCACCGACCACCAGGGCCGTGTCAAGGCCTCATAGCAAGTGACTGCCTTACAGGTTATGAGTCTGGATCTTGGTGTAGTGACCCCACCTGTCGTGCTCCGACGAGAAAGTATGGAGCTGTAGATAGCGGCCGTGCTGTGACACCTCTAGGTAGACCTTGAGCACTTAGAAATGCTAGCCAATGGTGTTGGCACGCTCATCATTGTCACCGCCAACAAGCAGGACATAACTTATCTCTTTCGCCACCACATTCCTTGCACTCATAGGGAACGGTGGTTCGGCGGGCAGCGTCTGCCTACTGCCGGTGGCCTAGTCGCACATGGGGAGCCCTCTAATCTGCTTGCAATTTGTGTCTAAAGCAACCATTTTCAGACCGCAAACCATCTCTTTTGCACGATAACCAATGAAACATCTTGTCATGCTTTGTTTGGCAGTGCATACCAAAACTCTGAACAAGATCGAATAAACAGAAGGTATTGCGGTAAATAAATGGCATTGCCTCTTTTCCCCCACTATATTCAAGTGATTGCCCATCATTCAAAAACTGGCCTTCACAATGAAATCTGATGAGCAACATGTCCCCAGGACAAGGTTTTGATTTTCGGTTATGAAATTTTCCGCCCCATTTTCAAAAAATTTGGCCAAAATTTGACTGAAATTTGACCAAAATGTATAATTTCGCCGAAAGATAGTTTCTGCCCCAGGCCGAGATGGCTGAAATTCCGCACTAGATTCAGATGTTATATGTAACTGCACCAGGTTCCCCACTAGCAAGAATCCTTGTCTGTTTTATCTTTGGAAAGACCTGCGTTGTTACTCAGTTGGTCCACTACCGGGCAGCTAGTTATGTTAAGATTCTTTGAAATGTTGCAATGTGCAGCTCTTGTAAAATTTAATGTTGTTTTAATATATTTTTTCAATAAAGAATGTTATGTTATTCTAAAGCCACAAATGTTTACAAACAAAATAAATACATTTCTATAGGAAGTTGTACTTTTTCTGTGATGGTTGCATCAGCAGAAACCAATGCTTAGCACAATCTCAACTCCCCACTGGCATATATTTCTGGCCTTTTATTTATTTATTTTTCATTCCAATGGTGGAATATGTTTTTATTGCTTTTGATGATTGACAGATAAACATTTCCGACGCCATATCATTTGCTACATGCTGATATACCGTTGAAAAATAAATGTCAAAACACGATCTTGGTCATACTTCAACCGTTATTCAAATTACTTTAAAACCCCTTGGAATTAGTACAAACTTTGTACATGAAAGGGTAGCTCATTTTCATATGTTTTCCAGCGCTATATCATTTACACCAATCAGATGATCCATTTTCAAATGAAGAAAAAAAACATACAAACTCGCTCGTTCGGTTTGAGAAATTTCGCAATTTTTTTAATTGTTCTTTAATTGTAGGGAATTTGGGAAAACTTTCTATATGAGAAATGAACGGATCTGCAGCAGCTTTCTAATGCCATATCATTTTCCCCATTCTGACAAACGGTTTAGAAATAAGCTCGAAAATATGTTTCATGTTTTTTTGTATGAAAAAACCGGTTTTCAAAACTGCTCTTCAACCGTGGAGATTTTGTAGAAATGTTCAACACAGTTTGTGATCCTCGTGTCTGTAGCTTTCCAACGATATATCTACATCTGCTATGACGGGTTGGCTTGTTTCCAAGGTACTGGTTAACACTTTGAATGAAGTATGTTCACACAAAACTAGTAATTCAAGGCATAGTTCATTGTCAAGTTGTTGATGGATGTAACTTAAAGCTCTAGATAGAAGTTCAACTTAACTTTTTATGCTGAAACACTAGTATAAGAAACAAGTTGCGGGAAAAGGCAAATCTCTAAATGAGCAATTGAGATCTGGTTGGGGATTTATACAAATAATGGGCCTATCCCAAGTAGAATTTCTGAAATCTCAAAAGCAGTACGTACTGGCAGCCTCCCGATGTGGGGTTCCAGGGCAGAGGTCAGAGAATCTATATGGTCGGTGTCTACGCATGCCAGGAATAAATCCAGTCTGAAGAGAGCTGATTACTTGTCGAGCCAGAGGAATTTTGCATGCATTTTTCATCGAGTGAAACTACTTGAATAAACTGGAAGTTTTAAACCAAGTACCCCGCTGGAGCCATGCTACTTCTTCTTGTTCAAACAGGTTCTCGAGCAGCAGTCAAATTGACTTAGGCCCATGAATGAATGTCAAGTGGTCGTTCTAAAGTTTAGTACCACCCCCGAAGTTGACTTTATATAGTGGGTTCTCTACACCACACTTAGTGATGTGTGAGGGAGAGAAATAGAAGACCACGCGCGCTCGCCTCGCCTCGTCTCGTCTGGCATGGCACGAGGGGGGCACATGCAACATGCACATGAACGGTCCGTCGAAATCCGGTCTTGTGCCTTGCAGGGGCGCAACTTTCTTTTGCCATGTCCATCGGTCAGGGTCCCCCGGGCGGCTCGAGCATGGTCACGCCATCATCGACGGCAACAGAGGCTTCTCGGGGCCATGGAGAGTCACCAATGTCCCTGCATGCACTCCGAGATGCAAAGGCTTGGCGGCAGGGTGATGACATGCACGACGACCCCGTCGACGACAGCGACGCCATCTATAGAATTGGTCAAACTTAAACAAATTTGGCTAATGACAAACCTAAAATTTTGATTATTGATTTTGAAACGGAAGGAGAGTAGCCAACCTCTCAAAAAGAATTCGCATGTCTAGGAAAACATATTACCGATCAATGATCCTGTACAAACTCAAACGTTAACCCTAAACACACGTACCCGTGCCATGCCACGGCTAGCGCGTCTGCCCTTCCATTGGAGTATTGGACGAGTACTACGTACAATGCATGTTTGTGCTACGTACGTACTACTCCGTAGTAATAACTAGTATAACATGCGCATGCACTCATAGGGATCGATATGTACGTCCACGGTTCCGTCATCAGTCATTAAAAAAAAGGGGTTTCGTTCATATTTATGTTTTATCGAACAACATGAAGCCTAGGGGAAGGAAGAGGGAACAACTGACCCAGGGCACCAGCAACGCAGCCAAGCGGGAGAAGCCTACCCTCACCGCCGACATGAAGGCCGACTGGACATGGCAACCAGGACAAACCAGGCCTAGATAGGCCCACGAAGTCCCCACACCATGCTGTAGCACACCGGCTGCCAACGTCGCCACTGCCCGAAGACCGCTGCCACCCCACCTCCACCTCTATGGAGCCGTACAAAGAGCCGTCGGTCCACCAAAACCCAAATGGGGCCCAAAGGGCCCAGATCTAGGCCTAGCGGGGGCCGTTTGCTGAGCTCCCGCACCACCACGTATCCTCCCAGCGAACGGCCGTGCCGCCGCGCCTAAGGCACCCGAGGCCTGCGGGAACCATTGCGCCGAGCCAGATAGCCGTCGGTCGAGCCACACCGCCGTCGCCAGCACCGCGCAGGCAAGGCCCAGGCAGACCATGCCGACGAAAGCGACATGGAAGGAGGATGGGGAGGGGGCTAGAGGAGAAGGGGCTGAACCGGTACAAAGTGGTGAGAAAATTCTCAAGCAAGTAGGTAAAAAGAAATCAAAAAACATTTGAGCAGGAGACACAAGTGCTACTAACCCAACACCGACCAAGAAAACTGGAGACGCCACACCTAACAAGAGGCACCCTAGACTAATGAAGATCAATGAAACGGTGCCGCCTTGAGAAACCATCGGACACCTAGTACTGAACACACTAAGCCATCTCTAGACGGGGGGTGTCTACCCCCTCGCTTCGATCCATCGATCGCCACTCCTGCCAGGTTATAGCAAGGACCGATAAAGGATACCACAAGGACACGTGTAGAAGATAGAAGATCATCTAGACCACCCCACATCAGAGTCGAGAGTGCTATATTACAGGACAAAGTATGCCCAAAGTAGCTGGTCATCTACAATAGAACCGGGGCTCCATGATGTCGCCCTCAAGAGGGTTATGACGCCAAGCGCCACCGTCATCGGGCAAAAGAAGAAGGACTCGGAACGGCCGCTAGCGCCACGACCATGTTGCATCCACTATAGTTCATCAATGAAATGAGCTGCCTCTTGTTCATAGTTTCCTTTTTATATGCTTAGGTTGAGACAACACTTCTTCCAATGCCACCATCTCCGTGCAGCCTTTGTTAGTGCAGTCTTCAGTAAAGTACCGGTATTGCACATCACTATTTCAGATATAAATTTTTGATTAGCTTCTCCAACAACTAAACGCTTAAAAACATTTAAGAGTAGATATATCACCTTCCAGGGCCAGTTAAGAACACAAAACCAGTCTTGAGAAAGCATATCCTCTTTATTAGTAAAAAGGAAAAAGAAAAAGGAAAACCATAGAGCAACCATTACGCGGTGACAACTTTGACGGTGAATGGGGCAAATAAAATTACGTAAATAAAATCATTTTCTTAGCACATGCATCCATAGTTGTCGAACAGTCACAAAGAGAAGTCGAGACTGGAAACGGAAATGATAAACAAAGTGCTACTGAATGTTGGAACCCAATTTGCCAAAGTCATGTCATAGCCGATATTCTCGTTCATGCACGGGATCTCACGATCCCAAAACCACCTCACAATCTTCATGGATTGCAGGTCGAGCCAGAAAAAACCCCAAGATGAATTGATGAGCATGGTGCCGCTTCTCTCAGCAAACCACGGTACATTAAGCTGGACTCCCCTCGCTGGTGGCTTGCTCGCGCTGGCTTTGTCGAGGCATTGCAAGAGTGCCTTCGTCTAGATCACCACACATGTGGTCGTTGTTGCCACTTAGTCATTTGCTTCGCCTGCACCCAAGGCAATATGTTGTCGTCGCATGCAACAAGCGCAATCGGGCTCCCGCCTGCCGCCGACATCGCCAATAATTGGTGGCGTGACCCACCCCGAGGGAAGCTATCTGGGAGCAGCATCGCTGTCACTTGTGCCACTTTGACATGGAGCTTCATGACATAGGCCCCGGTGTAGGTCAGGCACGACCAGTACATAGCACCGCTGACGACCAGGGCCCTGCCAAGGCCTCGCAGCAAGTGACTGCCTTGCAGGTTATGAGTCTGGATCTCGGTGTAGTGACCCCACGTGCCGTGTCCGACTAGAAATTCTGCAGCAGTAGGCAGCAGCGGTGTTGTGACATCTCGAGGTAGACCATGAACACTTGGAAATGCCAGCCAACGGCAGTGGCAACCTCATCATTGTTGCTATCAACAAGCAGGACATAACTTATCTCTTTTGCTGCCACACTCCTCACACTCACAGGGAACTCTTGTTCGGTTGGCAGGGTCTGGCTGCTGCCGGTGGCCTGGTCGCAAACGCGGAGCTCTCCATCAACGCGGAGGAGGACGAGTCCATCGCGCGAGCGCGACGCGAGGGGGACGCTGCTGATGGCGGTGGCCCTGTGCATCGTGGTGTCGTCCGCAGCGGCGGTGTCCACTAGGAACAACTCCTTCTTGGGATAGCGCCCGCGGTCGTCGTACTGTACTGGTGCCCGCGGATCAGGTGGCCGCGCAGGAGGGGGAGCACGAAGCGGTCGCCGTGCCGGAGGCGGAGGCGGCCACGGAGGAGGCTGATGTATTCCTTGACGTGGCAACGCATGTCGACGCACGTCGCGGCGCAGCGCACGAGGGTGGCCGGGTCGCTGCGCGTCGCGATGTCCAGCAGCACGTCCAACGGCAGCGACGTTGTCGTCTGCTGCCGCCCTCTTGCAGGTTGCGTCCCGTGATCCACCGCCAGCCATTGTCGAGGGACGAGAATAGGTGGCAGTTGATGCGTACGTGGCATTCGCCGGCCGCGTAGCCGTCAAATCAATCTTGATCGAAGGCTAAGGGTGGTCACAAGTCTCGTGCGGCCAATTTTTTTCTTAACAAGGGTCTTTTTTTGAAAAGGATCAGATCTATTATAAAGATTCATCAGAACTACAAAGCACCACAGACATAATATGTCTTTTTCAGAAAGTTTCTGTAACCAAGGTCTTGTTTCGGAAACAAAAAAAAAATGGTTCAGTAGTGAAGATCTTTTCTTCAACCATAGGGGCCTTGTTTCAGAAACATAGCTCTGGTTGCAGAAAGTGCCGGAGGAGTGCCCGAAGTTAGTGCTTGAGAGGCCAAGCATTGCAACATGACGCATGTTTCGGAAACATTGCTCCGGTTACGGAAATCGCCAAAGGAGTGCCCAACGTGAGAGCTCGTTGTCGTCGTGCTGGAGTAGAGGCAGCTGATCGGGGTGCAGGGTCGGAGGAGGCACGGCAACTCCAGTGGCCAACGGCACTCGGCCAAGGCGCTCACGCCATGGTGGGGCGTCGGCGTTGTCTCAGCGGACCAACAAGGTCCTTGTTGCAAAGGTCCTCGGCTGGCTGGGGTGGTAGATATGACTGCTATTTTAGGCTGCATCCGACCGCGGTCGAGGCGGCCGATCCAATCGGTTAATCACCCAGCGGATGCATAGCATGTTGTCCTTTTTAAAATACTAATGTAATAATTTGTTTTCCCGTCTATTAAAACTGGAAAACGCTTCTCAAGCCGGTCGATAATCACGCGCGTGTCCGTCGCTTCGGATGCGTGCCACGCGTACCCAGTGGACCGACTACCAGGTCTTTTTGCAACAGCATGCCTACGTCTTCTACCTTATCCTCATCTCCTCAATACTTTCATCCCGAATCAGCACTGCAAAGGAGATGCACACCCAAGTCATGCGCGCGCCAATGCTCGCCGCCTCCCACTCCGGCAGCCATTGTTCGCCGGCGAGGCAGGCCTTTGCCGGCCCACTTCCATCCCTATTTTTTTCTTCGCCGCCTCACTTGCCTTCGGCCAGGCAGCCACCGCCCCGCCGCTCACATCTCTCCTGCTCCGAGATCCGCGTGGGTGGCCATGTCATCGTTGCAGCGACGCGCGGCACAGCGCAGCGCATAGCCTCTATGTCGATGTTGTTGTCAGGGGAGCCCTCCCTACTAGGATCCGTCTCAGCACTGCGTGGTATGTTTCTGAAACAAAGATCTTGTTGCAATAGTCAATGGTGTTTATGAAACAAAACTCTTATTGCAAAGAGGGACCATATGCGGAGATGCTTTGCAACATCACCAATATTTCTGAAACAAAGCTCTTGTTCCAATAGTCACCGATTGTTTCTGAAACAAATCTCTTGTTGCAAGTCATTGTTGTTTCTGAAACAATACACTTGTTGCAAAGAAGGATCGTACGTTGAGCAACCAAGATCGGACGGCTCGCGAGGCGGCGGATCTTTTTAAAAGATCCGTCGGCCGAAGTGTTGCACGCCCCATTAAAATTTGCTTCCATAGTGAATGAAAAGTTTGCCTCGGCTTAATAGATTTCTTTTTACTATAAAATACCCCCTCCATTGCAGAATGGAAGGTGCCTTGGATTTGTCAAACTTATGTATGTTTGACCAAGATTATAGAGTAAAGTGTATTAACATCTACAATACAAAATATATAAAATGTGAAAATACCAAGATTATAGAATTAAGTATAATAGAAGACACAGCTTACTATATAGAAAATAGATAATTCTATCAACCAAGCTAATGCCTCCAACGACGATGCAATTTTTTATGCATAAAACACATAACTATTTCCTGTGTCATGATTATGTACTCCTCGATAAAATGGGTATGCCTGTGGGTATGTGCATCCAAATAAATTAATTTTGTCAAAATTTGTGCTAGACTCTATTGCAGCCACCGCCGCCGCCTACAAGGAGAAAAGAGCACTAGGGTTTCCTCTATGGACTCCATAGGTGTCGGTTCCCCTCTGTCCAGGTGGTCTTGGGCCTCATTTTGACTTTGTATTTTCTAGGTGATAAGTGTTGCCCTATGGAGGGGATGTCGCCATGGGGAGTTTTTAGCCTCTAGATCCTTCTCCGTCCCATGAAGCCTAGTCAAATGGGGCTTTGTCCAAGAACATGCGAGCTTGTGGGACCCACCTTTGTCTTTCCAGAGCTGGGATTATCTTTTGGCCTTCTTTGGCATCATGGATGACTTCCCTACAGGCTAATATGGGACGATGATGATGATGATGAGAAAGTCAATCACAAGTTGTGAAGACGATGATGTTGTGTCTCTGTATGCCCCACTAATATCTTGATTAACGCTGCGAGTAGCATAAAGAAGCTGGAATATGATGGCGAAATAGAAGCAGCACTGGAACAGCTCGAAGAGGTAGCACTGCCACTTGCTGTTGTCGTCGATGCCATAGGCAGTGACTGGTGCAGCATTGCAGTCGGAGGTCAGCAGCAGGACAGGCCAGACAGGGTACAACTTGCTCTTCACCGACGATGAGACATCATCTGCCCGAGCATGTAGACGATTATGAGGAAGGAGGGTGTGTAGGCTAGCCACATGGCGCGTTGGACGAAAAATCGACGGCTTGTCCTACTTTCGGATGGAGTCTACCCATGAGAAAGCCACGGTGCACGTATACATGTTGCAAGATGGTGTGTGGTGCATGCATACTTCGGGCACGACACAGGTCCATGGTATACCACGGAACACAAAACTTGTGCTCGTCGACAATAAAGTATATATGTGTTCCGGAAGCTACGTTCTTGTCTTCAATCTGAAGACCGCGAGTTTCTCGAAAATTCAGTACCCAGTAGGGGTGGGGTTTCATGAAGCAGTCATGTTGTCACGGGCTGATGACGATTCTGGTGTATATCTCGTTCATGCTGAGGAGCTTCAACTTGACATCTGGCTCCACAAGAGAGATAATTGGTTGCTGGTGGACACCATTTATCTGCGTGAGATGTATCTGGGGGGGGGGTGGGGGTGATCATGGTACTTCGCTACGTCTCATCTCATTTCAGATATGTGGGCGTTAACAAACAAAATTCCGGAAATATATTTCGAACATATGATTCAAGCTATAGGCCCTCCATGATTTATAGACATAGTATAAGGAAATAAATAAATTAGAAACGTGACAATAAAAAGAAGAAAGGAAAATTTAGCTTCATGCTCATGCTCGTAACAGTATAATCTCCACGCTGATGCCTCGAGCTGCGCTTTTCACTCTGGAGTAGCGCGCTGCTATTTGGCTAGTGTTTCATGGTATGATGAGGGCGTACACTGACATGAGTGCACGGTCTATGTTGAGAACTAAATTGGAGGGATAGGGGGGTTAATCTTTGAACTGTGATCATCAAGCCATGATGTCTCTGGTTGTTATTATTTAGTACCTTCAGAATATTACTGTATGATATTGTGTGATAGAATGAATTTTGCGAGCAATCTCAATTATGAGTCACAATAGTTACACCGCATGCCTGTGGGTTATGCATGCTTTCCGATTCTGGTATGAAACAGTGAAGATCCCAATCTGTTATTTCCTCCGTCCGAAAATACTTGTCATCAAATCGACAAAAAGGGATGCATCTAGAACTAAAATACATCTAAATACATCCCCTTTTATTCATTTTGATGACAAGTATTTCCGAACGGGGGAAGTAACTATTTGGGGGTACCGTTAAGTTGTCTGTTGTGGATAGTTGCATCATTTGTAACTTTTTTTAGTGTGCGTAGTGGTATTTGATTCTCTGCTACGCAACTCCTTGTCCTTTCATCCAATTGTGTCCAGATCTTACCATGCTCAATTATCTCCATCATGATGCTCGCTGTGTTTTACATGCAACAGATATGCCGTGTGAAGATTGCGAAGATCTTGAGACGCGCGCTCTTATTTTCCTAGAAAAACTTTTGGAGTCAATGGCAAGTTTATCGGGCAATAGACTTAGATTTTATTATATACATGTACCTGGATCAGGTGCTCCACTTGCAAGAATATAGATTTTATCGTGTGTTTTATGTTTGCAAAGACCTGTGTTGCAACTCAGCTGGTCCCACTGCCTGGCACCTTAGTTATGTTAGTAATATTTTACTTGACAAGTGTAGCAGTGTGCAGCTATAGCAAAATATTATGTTGCGTTGATCTGAGGACACAATCGGTCTACATACAACAAAAGAAAGAGGAAGAAGATGCGTGCTACTTATGTCAGCAGCATCCCAAATTGCTTAGCTCAGCGGCCTCAACTAGACATCAGAATATATTTTTTGCTTGTTTATTTATCTACTTTGTCATTCTAATGAGGGTATATGATTTTTAATTGCTTTTGACAGAATAATATAACAACGAATAAATTCATATAACTTTATTGTCTCTGCCAACCAAATCATTCATTTTTAAGAGTACGGAGAGTTCGACAAAATATGAACAAAATTGCAAGGTGTCGATATTACTACGGAAGAATATATTGTCAAAATCGCAAAGTGAGACAAATGAGAAGAAAATAACATATTGTTATGTGTTCCACTACTAGAATCTGAGGACATAATCTGTCCACATACATGATGGCTAGTTAGCTACGTCAGCCTCAACTCGCCAGCACCAGCACAATATATCCAGCAGAATATGTTTCTTATTCATTTTTTTTTCTAAAAAAATTATGTGTTCCTGGAGAAGTAATATAACCGTAAATAAAGCAGTTATTACTTTGCTGTCTTTGTCAAGAAATCGTAGGCAAAACAAGATCGCCGAGGATTTTTCGATGAAATGCAAATTAAATTGCAAGGCATCGGTACCAGGAAAGAAAATGTCCAAAATAACAAAGTTCTTGAGAAGGAAGAAGTGCCATTCGACCCGTGATCACATATAATTTTGCCATATGCAGCTACCAAAGAACATTGGCAGCTGTATGCTAAATGAGCTCTCTGCTCATTTACTAAATCCCACTATTTCAGTAGCTTGGACATATGTCAACAGTACCAGCTAGGAACAACCTTATATATAACATATGTAGCTAGCTGCATCCAGCAGTTAAGTAAAAATGGGAAGAAAAACTACATATTATGTGTTGCATTGCGATGACCGAATCGAAGGGTGTGATCTCTACAGTTTCACGGCTTGTTGTCAGCTTCTTCGTCGACTTGCTTGTCAGTGGTAGTAGATGCTTCATCCCTCTTCTTTCCCCACAGCACAAGATAGAGCCCCAGTATCATCAGTATGGATCCTAGCACGCTGTACAAGCACGCCGATGATTAACAAGCAGAAATAAATTTTGTCATTACAACTTGATTGCTGAGACCATTAACTTAGTTTATCTCCAGCCAACAATAACAATTCAGTTGGCAGCAATGACAATGACCATCGCAAAAAGATGGACAGGGCCGAAGGCATGAAACTGAGAAGAACTACGTATGTATTACCTTCCAAGGTAGATTTGTTCATGGAGGAAGAAGAAATCGATGATGGCTACCATGATCTGCATCATGGGGATGAAGGCTGCGGTGAAGACCGGGCCCTTCTTCTCCACACACCACGTCATTATCAGGTACCCGGCTCCAGATCCGACTATCCCCTGCACATGTAATAATTTTATTGCAAGATTAAGCAGTTGGGTACTTACCTACTAGTCTACTACTATTATTTCACATCTATTTTTGGTTTCAGTTGTTCAAGTTGGTCAAGTAGCTGGCGTGTATTGATTGCATAGACTAGT
Source organism: Aegilops longissima (assembly GCA_021605205.1). Taxonomy (NCBI): domain Eukaryota; kingdom Viridiplantae; phylum Streptophyta; class Magnoliopsida; order Poales; family Poaceae; genus Aegilops; species Aegilops longissima. The sequence continues at coordinate 5,437,198 of CM038681.1, forward strand.
GTTAGCTGCAAGCTAAACCAATGGCTTTTATAAGTACTTGCCCCTTTTGGAGAAGTTCCTTTTTCTCTTCTCCTTGCGAAGGTGGTACAAGTCAAGATGATGGTGATGTTTAACTTACTGCATACAAGACCGTAACGATCTCCAGCTTGCTGGTCAGCATCCACTGCGACACGTGTCTCTCCATCGCCAACGTCACCGCCCCGCCCTGCAGAGTGCTGATGAAGAACATGATGGCGGTGCTGGAGTAGATGGCCGGGTACTTCTTGGTCAGCTTTGTCTGCAGCAGCAGCCAGAAGGAGAAGCACAGGCAGTTGAACAGCAAAGCCATGGTGCCCAGCATCCAGCTCCTGTTGCCACTGCTGTCGGAGGCTGCTGCATGGTGAGAAGCAGCTGGGCTAGGTGCAGCGGCGGCCTGGTGCGTCAGCGGCACGCCTTGTAGAGACTCAGCAGCAGAAGGCCGGCCAGCGATGTGAGCGTTCCGGTGATCTTTGCGGCTCCCGCCATGCTCTTCAACTTGAGCGGCTCCATCCTCATCACGACGGCGATGAGGAAGGTGAGCACAGGGAGAGGTTGATGAAGGTTATGGCGAAGGTGGCGGTGGTGTACTGCAGGCCAGAAGAAGGTGTACTGCGAGAGCGCCGCGCCAAACACGGCGCTGAAGAAAAGGTACGCCAGGATCTCCAGTGTGAGCTTGGGCCTCGTGCTCCTGCGGGAAGAATGCCATGGCGCTATTATGCAGTTTAATTCAGTCTCACCCGGGGAATGAAGGCAGATTGTATGTATGTACAAGGAAGGATGCATGTGTTTGCATACCGTTCTTTGAAAAACGCTATTGGGGCAAGGAAGATGGTGGCGACCAGCTGCCGGAGGGTGACGAGGACCAGGCGGTTCAGACCTTGCTCCAGAGCCTTCTTCACCAGCGCCGTCATCACGGCAGAGATGAGGTCGAAGGCCAGCATTCCCATCACCGGCTTCCACTCCTGCACCCACATTGTAAGATTGCCGCTACAAGATGACTGGCCGATACGCTCATTAACTGTCTGCTTATATATATAGCCCTGCAATGCTACTCACTGACCAAAAGTGACGGCGGTCATTCATGCAAGGGGGGCAAAAAAGTAAATGCTAATATGCTATCAACATAATAAATCATTTCCTTTCTACTCTGTGGCAACTTACTAGTACAACTGAAGATTTTTAATAATAATCTATAAAATGGCATATCAGTAGACAGTAGGAATCAAATTGGTAGTGCAAACGTGAAAGTAAAATGTATGTCCTGATTCAGTCCCTTACCTTTTCTGGCGCCCCGACCAAAATTACATAAGATGCCAAGAAAGTGGAGAAAAGGATGGAAGCACTGAGACTGCAGAAACTCCTTTTTATGTATGTGGACTAGTCCTCTCACTTCCTAACATTAAAAGTGCTTCCAAAAGCATCTAAAAGAACCTAATACTTGCCATTAGTAAAAAAGTGACCTGGTATATGTCAACCAGCAATGCTATCCTTGAGTCAGCAATACTATGAAAAGATGCAGTGAATTGCTCAACTCAAACACCACTACTGACCATTCACCTTTGCGCTTGTTAGTGTGATTTTGCTCCTGCCCAACTGTCATTTTCAATGGAAAATTAGGGCTAGTTTAGCATTCCAACGAAGGCGGTAAAACCCGCCAACGAGTGTTTTCTGTAATCATTTGGTACACTGTTGAATACCAGGCAAGGAAGGCAACCTCACCAGGCACCACACTACCAGAAAGTAAATTGCACGAGCACAAATATGACACTGACTTATTCAAAGTTGTGGCAACGTACATAGAGCATGGGCCACGGCAGATAGTTGGGACATTTAGGGTCATTCTTGACATCCCCACTAACTACTAACAATGCCCTTTCTATACTTCACAAAATTTCCTGTGTCTCCTTATCTTCTTCCAGTCCTTTCTCTGATAAAATGGCAGCTGACGATGCTTCCTTGCTCTTCCCCCAGAGCAGAAGATAGAGGCCTCCAATGACAAGAGCAGCACCCACCACACTTCAAGGACAAAAAGAGAAACAAAAGTGTGACTTTTCTGTTGTTTTGCCGAAGTTCTGTGTCTTTAAAGCAAAGTTGTTGTTTGGCCAATAGTTCTGTACGCAACTTAGCAATATGTCAATTGTTAGTCCGTTGGTGAGAGTCGATGTTGATAGGTATTTTTACACTTGCAACATTTATGAAACATGTCAATTCTTAGTCCTTGTAGGTGACAAGTCATAGTACAAGTGTACAACGATATCGAGATCAGAATTTTACTTCAGAGATTTTTTCTATCTAATTAGGACACATGATCTGTACTAGACTTTGAGAAAGTAAAAGGCTAACTTAATAAGCATGATATTTCACATGATGTGCTACCGAACAACTAAATAGAGTTTATTCTTATTTTGCACATTTCTCTGTCATGCAGTTTCTCTCCTAAACTTTAGTAAAAGCCAATACCTTCCCACGTAAAGCTGTTCATGAAGGACAAGGAGATCAAGGACTCCAGCAATGATCTGAATGAGAGGCAAGAAGCCTGCAGTGAACACCGGCCCTCTCTTCTCGATGCACCAGGTCATCAGCACATACCCTATCCCCGATACTCCCACTCCCTGTAAAGCAAAAGTGCAAAGTTTCAGTGTACATTACGCTGAACCTGAACCATGTCTAACTTGTGGGGCCATGTGTTCATAACTATCAGAGCCATGAAGAATTGTAAGGTCTCCTTACATTACCAAATCCAACCCTAAACATATAGGATAATATAAGCAAGACTGCTAGACTGTAAAACCATTTTGTCCAGACAAGTGGGATCAAATAGCTGTATTCGAAAAAAGAAAACATTACTTGGTGGTCTTTTTATAGATAACAGAAGATTTTATTGATTCTTTACAGGTTGGTGGTATCTGAGCTATATCTTACGTACCGCGAAAAGAACGGTTGCAATCTGAATACTTCCTCGGAGCAGCCAAACTGAGAGGTGCCTTTGGGTGGTGACTGCCAGTGCCCCTGCTTGCAGTGAGCTGATCAAGGCCATGAATGCAGTGCTGGAGATGACTGCAGGGTACTTCTTGGTAAGCTTCCCTTGCAGCAGCATCCATAATGAGAACGTGATGCAGTTCAGCAGCAGCAACGCCGAGCCCAGCAACCATCTTCCCTTGCTGCCACTGTTGCCGGTTGTGCCATTTTCACCATGTTCTTGGGTCGAAGATGCTGTGTGAGTCAGGGCAGCACCCTTGTACAGGCTCAGCAGTATCGCACCACTGACGGACGCTAGTGTTCCTGTGATCTTAGCCAGACCCGCCTTGCTCCTCACATCTACTGTTTCCGACCTGTGTAACTAGTTTCAGTCTGGATGAACAGTTTGTGACTTGAAGCTATATGTCAATTATTAAGAAACTGACCGAAGAGGGACGGCGATCAGGAAGGTGAAGATTGGGGTCATATTGGAGACAGTTGCAGCCAGTGTTGCAGTGGTGTAGCTCAAGCCCAAGAAGAACAGATACTGAGCGAATAGTGCCCTGTATACAGTTATACACACATTCAGACAAAAAAAAAGGAAAACACTATTAATTTACAGCACTCTTTTGAATTGTCTCCTCCATTGAACCTAGACAGAAGTACCATTACCCAATTAGGATTCTCCAAAAGAACAAAAACATTACCCAAGTAGCGCACTCATGAACAAGTAGGCAAAGATCTCCTTTGTGAATCTTGGTCTTGCATTCCTGAAATCAACTAAAAATAATTAGGAGAAATTTTCAGCGGCAATTTTCTAGATATTGAAATGTACAGTAGTATACAACAACTAAACATTTAGAACACCAAGGAAGAGATACTTCTCAAGGTTCTGAAAACATCATGCAGTGCAACATCAGCTTAGCGGGAGCTTTTCAGATAAACATGCAGAGGACAGGATCATGCATGTAGCAGCATATCATCAGCATGAGTTTCCAGGTGCTAAACACCATACAAAAACAATTCAGCAACTGAATTCTGAAGGCTAAGATCTTCTCCACAAACCTTTCTTTGAAGTAGGCAATCGGCGCCAGGAAAGCTGCACCGACAAGCTGCCGAAGAGCGATGAGAACGACGGGGTTGAGGCCGCCATCGAGCGCCTTCTTCACGAGCACTGTCATCACCGCAAAGAGCGTGTCGAAGGCGATCATGGCCGCCACCGGCTTCAGCAGCTCAAGCCACCCCATTGATTCTGCACAAACCAGAGAGGTATCTTGTCGCTGGTCTTAGGTGGTGGGCTCTAACTATCCAGGCAGCAGACTTGATCCCATCAGTCCTGTAGTATACATAATATATACTACATGTGAGAGCATTATCAGGTGCATTATCAGGTGCATGTGGGACAATTCCTATGCATGTGGTGATGTGAGAGAGCATTATCAGGTGCCTTGTCACTAGCTTTATATATGAGAGAGCAATGCTAATTCTACTACTAATGTTAATGCCAAGCATTGGTAACTGGAGCAGGCAGGGGGGATACATAAAGGCAAGGTGAGTGGAGGAATGGTACAAAGTGCATGCATGACTACTGGTTTAGATGGTGCCTGGAATAAACAAGGGATAGTTGAGGGCACTAGATGCTGGGTGCCTACATACAGGGTTACTGCACTGCAGTAAGATCACCTACTGGCTTTATATGTGCGGCAAAGGAAGCACTGTGGATGAGGAACGGTGAGCAGAGTTGCCGTGTTGAAGAAGAACGGCACTACCAGTTTGTATCTTATGTTCCAAAATACATGGCATAACGTCGAAGAGCTGCAGATTGCTAACTAGAACACAGCTACCAAAAGGAGAAGATGTGTCGCAACGCAGGTAGATTGGACTCTGAACATAAGATAGGTGTTTTTCAACATAAACATACAAGGGTTCTCGCAAACTGAGCAGAGGAGCAGCTGAACTTATTGCACATAACATCCTAATCCAGTAGTGCTCAAAACAAAGCTCGCACATACTCTAAGATAGGCTTTGCTAGGAAAGTTCTCTGTTTTAAAGACCTTCCGAATATCCCCTGTTCCTCACATGGTGTCCCTGTTCCAAGCAAAAGAGAACAAGGATCAGGATGGGCGTAACTGAGCACGAAAAAGGATCTGGGGAGATTTTAAAAAGTGGTTTTACAAACGGAAGTCCAACACAGGCAACACTACGCAGCACCCAAAAGCCAAAACGATAGAACCGTTCATGCAGAACATATATATAATAAATGCCTTGATATCCCTCCAAACATACAAACTGATCTTAGAGGGCCCCTCGCCAAGGTAGAGATTGGATTTATTATATACTACTTGTCATATAAGAGGAAAATCTTCACTGACACATATCTGAATGAGAAAGCATGCATAACCACGAGCATACGATTCATGCGATAGGCAGCGTGCTTCAGCATACTGCCATGGAACATTGATTCTGTTATACAACAGCATTCTGAAAATACAAATGATTGACACTCTGAGGTATATTGGCTTAAGGGGCCCAGTTCAAAGGCCAATTCCCCCACCATGCTCCACAACTTGCCGATCATGCTGTAAAAACATAAACTTTCATCTCACCTGGTCAACCAACATATCGCACATTAGCAGATCTCACGTGCTCAGAGTTTCACCCAGCTCCCCTGCCAACAAGCAAAATAAGGTAAATAAACCAATGGAAATTCAAGGAACGTTAAAGTTTTTGTGACAAGGCCACTAAATGAAGCCAAATCTATTGCCATAATCCTTTAACATAGTACAGAGAAGCACATACTGAAGCCCTTGATTGCATATATACACATTAATACAGAAGCACATACTGATAGTGTCCGGATGAATCATGTTACGCACAAGGTACAGATGTATTACCTGCAGTATATAAATTTCTGTAGGCATAATGGATGGTTTTATCCCAGCCATTTCTTTCAGAAATTGTTCTGAACCGCATTGACTCAAGTAGGAGCATGAAGTCGCCAATAAACGTAGCCAGAAGAACCACATTTGACATCAGCATCAGCACACAGCACCGCGGCGTGCCATATCCGCAAACCCTCCCCCTCGGAGTTGCGAATCCCCGGTGGAAAAGGCACCGGCCGGTGAGGGGATCCGGACGACGACCTCGCGCCGACACACATTGAGCATGCCGGCAAGGCAGTGGCGGTAGCCGATGAATTGCCAGCGCCCGTGGAGGGTGCAGCCAGTCATGCCGGACTCCCACCTTGTCATGAAGCCGAGGAGCGGGGGCCTCCGGTGGTGCCTGCGAGGAAGCAGCGGGGGTCCGAGAGGACGCCGAGCCAGCGCTTGCAGACGAGGCAGGCGGAGAAGGATCTCCTGGAGGAGGTCCTCGTCCTCCAGCGGGGCGCCGGGGCGGGAGATGAATGGCGGCGGCGGCGGCGGCACATCTGAGCAAAATCTGGAGCTTTCTCTTTCTGACAGTAGCTACGGCGGCCGCGGGGATCCCGGCGCGGAACTACGCCCAACACCGCCTCCCCGGCTCCTGAACGCGGCCTCCCCGAGCTCCACCGGCGCGGTCGGCGCCTACGCGCTCCGGCGGGCGGCGGGATCGGCCCCGCGCGGGAGCTGGTGCAGAGGGCGGACGCGAGGCAGGCCGGGGGGAGGGGCAGAGGGAGCAGGCGCATGGGGCGGCGGGAGGTCGGCGCGAAAGGCGGCCGGGCGCCGGTAAGGGCGAGGAGGGCGACCGCCGCCGGCGCCTCCGGGTAGCGGGTGACGGGGACGGGGAGGGGTTATCTTTTTTCCTTTTTTCGTTTCCAATCTGAAGAATCCTAATGCCACAAAGGGGTAGAATGGTATTTTCTCTTTGCGATTAGAGTGTAACTTTTTTCTTTTCACCTTTCCCAATGTGCTCCTCACATTATTGTTCTTTCGTATGCATAGCACTCGTCTATTTATTTCCTACTATGGCACTTTCATCGTTTTTGCATACTAATTGTGCTGAGTGGGAGTTGGAAATACGTTTTTGCCCTTGATGCATTTGTGTGACCAAAATGCCATAGGAATATAAAATGCAGTGAGCTAGAGGGTTGAACTGTAAATTTTGGATAACCGGAAGGCTGAAATGAAAATTATGGGCACATTTTCATGGATAAAAAAGAATGAAAGGACTAAAATGAAACAATATTGACTAGATGAGGTTTCCTATCCACTCCCTCTTTGCATCCTCGTAAAAAAATCAAGTATTTCTGAAATTCTTTCAAGCCTAAAGCTCCATCCACTCTTAGGAAAAAATTTATAGATGGAAATACATTAATAAGCCTTGGGAAAGATGACGCTGTATTAGTATATACTAAACGCGCACCACCATCCGATGCGCCATTAGAGTCTAAACTACTAATGGCGCACCATGCTTTGGGTGCGCCATTATTAATCTCAAATTTTTTTTAAACTAGTGCTTGCTGTCAAACATAATAATGGCGATCCTGCCCAAGTCGCCATTAGTAGTTGTAACTACTAATGGCGCTTCATCTTTAGGTGCGCCATTAGTACCAAATTTTTTTTAAACTAGTGCGCTGTTCAAACATACTAATGGCGCATCCTGCCCAAGTCGCCATTAGTAGTTAATTACTAATGGCGCACAGGGTGTGGAGTGCGTCATTAGTATATAAACTTTTTTTTGAACTAGTGCGCTTTGTTCAAACATACTAATGGCGCACCCACACCCTGGTGCGCCATTAGTAGTTAAACTTTTTTTTGAACTAGTGCGCCTGTCCAAACATACTAATGGCGCATCCTGCTTGGAGTGCGCCATTAGTAGTCTTACTACTAATGGCGCACCATGCAAGAAGTGCGCCATTAGTAAGTGGCAGCAACAAGATATTTGGGACAGCCTCTCCTACCCACACACTCACTTTCTCCCACTTCATTCTCTCCACCTCCTCCTTGTCTCGGGTGCCTCCTCTTTTCACCTCATTTCCACCATAGATTCATTCAAATTAAGTGGTTAAATTACCTTCTTTTAATTGGTAAGTAAGGGGGGAAGCTATATTTAGGTTGTTCTCCTTACAACAATGTGCACATGCACTTTTTACGGCCTAGCTAGATCTATGTATGTTCGTGGTGTTGCATATGTTTGTGGTGTTTGCATATGTGTTTGTGTTTGGAGGTGTACGGTATTTGAAATGCGATAGTTGCCAATATTTTGCGGAATGTTGATTCATTTCCGTTTAGCGAGAATTTTGGCATTAAGCATCCTTTTGGTCCTATTTTTAGGAAAGTCATGCCAAATTTTTCTTGGTTCTAAAATATCGTTTTGCTCTACCCATGAGCGACCATGGTTCGCACGATGACCGAAGGCATCGTGAATAGGTTTTTAGGTCCGCGAAGGCCGAGATGCTTCAAAAGAGCGAGGCGGAGATAAGATGTCCGTGTCGAAGATGCAAGTGAAGAGCCTTATTGCGGACCCGGATTCGGCAGGTGCGGGACCACTGGCATTGCGTGGTTTCATGGATGGCTATCGGTGGCAAGGTGATGAAGATGACTACGAAGTCGTCCATGCGGGCCGGCAAGAAATGAGGAAGGGCAACAAGACAACCACCGCGGCTCGGCGGCGAGAAGACGAAGAATCCCGGAGATGATCACGATCGTGATCTTGTACCACGATCATCATGTAGAAGATGCGAGGACATGATGATGAGGAAGATGCGGAGCGGCGACGGGCATGATCATGAAGATGATGATGCGGCGGAGCGACGACGCTGGACCATCGATGGGCTGGGTGCGGGACCCTCATATTCAAGAGCTGCTTCTCAAGCGGACGGATAACGCAAGAGCTGCCGCCGAGAGAAAGCCAAGATGGATCAACTTGAGTTAGACGCGGTTACTCCATTGTATGAAGGATGCAGGCCGAGGATACCCGCTGAAAGTAACGCTCATGGCCACGGAGATGAAGGTAAAACACAAAATGACCGACGCATGCCGACGAGAACATGTCATTCGCACTAACGTCTTCCCAAAGGGAACAAGTGCCCGACCAGTTTGGAGGCGAAGAAAATCGTGTGTCCTCTGGATTTACCGACGTGAAATACCATGTGTGCATGAACAATTGCATCATTTATCGGGACGAGCACGCGAGTCTACCATATGTCCGGTGTCGGCGCGTCACTCGATACAAGAAGAGGAAGAAAGCTCCTCGAAAAGTGGTGTGGTACTTTCCGATCACTCCTCGTCTGCAGCGCTATTTCGCGGACCCTAAGGTAGCAAAGCTCCTGCGTTGCGCAGCGGATAGGGAGGAGAAGAAGCGGGAAGATAGCGCAAATGATCCGGAGATAGATAAAAAGACAAGATCTTTGAGTCACCCTAAGGATGCGAGCGGTGGCAAGCGTTGAACCAAGACTCGGAATTTGGGAGCGATCCAAGGAACATCGTCTTTGGCGCGCGCACCGATGGAGTCAATCCGTTTGGCAGCCGAGAAGCACACATAGCTTTTGGCCTGTGTTTGTGTGGATGTACAACCTTCCCCTGGTTGTGCATGAAGAGGAAGTACATTCACATGAGTATGCTAATTGAAGGGCGAAACAACCGGGAGCGACATCAATCGTATGCAGGGCTCTTTGAAAGAGGAGCTTGACGCGCTGCTGAAAAGAAGAATATTTCCCTATGAGAGCCGCCTTTGCTCACGACGGTGCACGACTATCTCGATTACGGATATGTCGGGGCAGGTAGTCCACGGATTTTACGGATGCGTAAGGTGCATGGATGACACAACGTATCGCCAGCTAGATAGAGATCCGGGTCTTGAAAACCGTGTTCATGGGACATCGAAGGTGGCTTCGCGGCGATGACCCGTGGAGAAGCGCAAGGATCTGTTCGATGGTGAAAACGCCGTGTACAAGGAGCGGCAAGGAAATAGACAAGCTGTTAGAAAATTGGAAAGACTGCCTTTTAGGGAAAGAAGCAAAAGGCGCCAGAGCGGGAAAGAAGCGAAAAGCGCGAGCAGCTCTGAAGGTATGGAAACGAGGTCTTTTACGGGACTTGCCGTCTTGGAAGATCCACCGTGTGCCTCACAGCCTTGATGTCATGCATATCACGAAGAGCGTGTGCGCGAGTCTGCTTGGTACCCTGCTCAACATGCCGAGAGGACCAAAGATGGGCGAAAGCAAGGGCGGACTTGAAATCAATGGGCATCGGCGGAGCTTCACGCTATATATGATGATGATGATGATGATGATGATGATGATGATGATGATGATGAGGCGAAGCGGGACCACGAAAGTCGTCGCAAAGGCAAAAGGCCAAGAAGACCGGAAATGACTACCCTCCCGCGTGCTTCACTCTAAGTCGGGAGGAGATCGAGCAGTTTTCACCTGCCTCCTAGGAGTAAAACTTCCTTCTGATTCTGCTGGGAAGATAAGCGAGATACCTAGACCCAGTGAAGCGAAGTTCAGCGGGATGAAGTCTCACGATCATCACGCGGCCGATGACGCAGATACTTCGATTGCAATCCGTGGGATCATGGACGCGCACGTCCGCGTGAAACGCTATTTGGCCTATGCAACTTCTTCGACGTCATCTCTCGGAAGTCGATTGGCGTGAGGCAACTCGAAGGCTACGAGGAAGAGATCGTGGTGATACTATGCGAGCTTGAGATGTACTTCCGCCCGCATTCTTTGACGTTATGGTGCATCTGCTGGTCCATATAGTGGAGGATATCATCCAACTCGGGCGGCGTTCTGCACTGCATGATGCCGTTCGAAAGGATGAATGGTGTCATCAAAGGATACGTTCGCAACATGTCACGCCCGAAGGAAGCATAGCGAGGGCTTTTGACGAAGAGTGCATCTCCTCTGCACGAATTATCTAGGCATCAAGAACCCGTTGGTCGCCCGTCAGCAGCACCTCGGCAGGCTCGCTGGATGGGGTCACCGTGAGGGTCGCCCTTGAAATGCATGTCGACTTGAGGTTGACTTCGCCGACTTTGAAAGAGCAAACCTAGTCGCGCTACAACACATAGGCGTGGTCGATCCTTGGGTGGTAGAGCACAAAACCTTTATTAAAAAGGCGTACAATGACCGAGGCCAACAGAGGACGGACGGAGATACACTCAAAGAGCACAACTCATGTTTCACGCGTTGGTTCAAGCATAAGCTTCGTCGTACCCTTTACATGAGGATTCTTCGCGGAAGAACAACTCATATTCGCCTTGTCACGTGGCGCGAGCACAACTCGATGACCTATGAGGCGTCACGATATCAACGGCTACACATTCTACACGAGGCCAAGGACATGAAGAGCGATGGTTATCGAACTCCGGGGTAACGATGGAATCCTACACGGTAACGACAAGGACAGATACTACGGAAGGATCGAGGAGATCTGGGAGCTGAGCTATCCGAGAGAAGGTCCGATGTTCCGTGTCGATGGGCCAAGAACGTCATAAAGAAGACCGGTATTTCACCACCATGGTTATACCCGGCCAAATCAAGACCATGGCGCAAGCGTCACCCGAAAAATGAGCCATGGGTGCGGCTTCCCAAGTGGACCAATGCTTCTTCATTACCGACCCGCCAAAGCCCGGTCGTGTTGTCGTGAGGAGAGGCAAAAGGAAGATCATCGGAATGGATGGAGTAGCCAATGAGCAAGACTTGACAAATACGGCGACCGAGGATCGAACATGGCGACGATGATGAAGTAGCAGATACACCACAAGAAGAAGCAGGACCACCCTACCTAAAGGACGTCCGTTCCACAGAAGAACTCCATTTGCGAAAAAGAAGGGCAAGAAGATTGTGAACAGATAGCTAGCTAAGATCGATTGTATTTAAATCGTAGCCTTCATTTCTCGATTGTATTTCATGGGTACTTTTGAACTATCATGAATATTTTAAATTTCATGGACACTCGATCTCGATCCCCCTCCATCTCGATCGCTATCCCACCTCGCCAGATCCGGCCCCCCTCGTCGCCGAGCACCCCCCCAGTCCACCGGCCGCCGCCGACCCCCCGCACCCTCGATTCCCCTCCATCTTTTAAAATGGCTTTTTAAATGCTACTGTCTTATAAAAAAATGCTACTGTCTTATAAAAAAAATTATGGAGCCCACCTCGATCCCCCTCCATCTCGATCGCTGTCCCACCTCGCTTGAGATCCGGTCCCCCGCCGAGCACCCCCAGTCCACCGGCCGCCGCCGCAAACCCCCGCACCCTCGATTCACCTACTCAACCTTGCCGCCGACCCCCGCACCCAGCAAGACCGTCTTATAAAAAAATAAGTATCAAACAGCTTTTTAAATGCTACCGTCTTATAAAAAATATTACTGTTATTATTTAAACAAGTTTGAACATATTTAAACATAAATAAGTATCAAATAGCTTTTAAATGCTAAAAAAATTTGTGGAGCACAGGAGTCGAACCCGGGACCTCCTGTGTGTGAAGCTGCAGGTGACCAATCGAGCTAGTAGAGTGGGCTTGACATGGATAGGTTACAGTAGTAGATAACCTTTTGGCTTTTGTGGAAATAAAAAAAATACTAATGGCGCACCACGGTGAGGTGCGCCATTAGTGTGAACATGCTAATGGCGCACCGCGTGAGGTGCGCCATTAGTATTGTGGCCCCCTTCGCCCGATCCCCTTCCCGATCCCCCCGCCCGATCCCCCGCCGATTCTCTCCTCTCGCCCCCCCGCCGCCGCCGCCGCTGCCCTCGCCCTCGCCCTCGCCTCGCCTCTCCCTCCCTCGCCCTCTCCGACGCCGCCGGGCGCGCCGACGGGCCGCGCCACGCCGCCTCGACCCGCCCGACCCGCCGCCGGACGCCGCCCGGCCGCGCCCGCCCGCCCGCCCGGGCGCCGCCCGGACGCCGCCCCGACCCCGCCGCCCGGACGCCGCCCGACGCCGCCCGATCCCGCCGCCCGGGACGCTGCCCCGCCGCCCGACGCCACATCGACCCCGCCCAGCGCCGCTGCCCCACCTCGACCCGCCCGTCCCACCACCGTCGCGGAGCACCACCACCCCGTGAGCTCCCCTCCTCCTCATCCTCCTCCTCCCCTCAAAACTAAATCAATGGAGATGACATGTTCTGATCCAAGAGAAATATAGATGGTGATGATTTCTTCATGCTGTCTCACTGATATGCCTTAATTAATTTAGTGAATTTAGTTGTGGTGTTTTTTAGAAGGGCAATGTTTCTTGCGACTATAAATGTAACCTGAATCTTGAACTATATGTTCAGGGAACAAAAGATATGGTGTTGTATTGCTGGTTGAAGATCTTGTAAACTTTTATTTTGTTTCAGTAGCTCCACAAAACTGCATGAAGATTTTCAGTAGTTCATTATTTGTTGCATATTTTTGGCCTACAATGCATATACTAGAAGACTGCAATGACTATGTAGTGAGACGAAGATGTTCATATATTTGGTCGAGTGATAATTGCAACTGCTTTGACATTCACAGATTTTCCTTAGATAATATCTTTTGCTCAAATCGTGAACACGCATTTTAGCCATCAACTGTACAATTTTTCCTCACTTTGGTCCTGTGGCTGAATACTCCTCTGAGAGATGGTGCAAATGGTGATGAGGGCATAACCAGACTTGCTGTTTTCTTATTACGAGATGACGATGGCTTCGAATGCTAGCTGACATACAAATCTGAAATTAACCTCGTGATTGGAAATACTACTACATGTCAAGTGCTCTTTGTACGGTAGTAAATTATTAAAGCATTTTAGTAAGCAGCGTTTCCATTTGTGGAAGAGGTATTGCTCTGTTTGATGCCTGATAGCTAATTCACCTTGGTCATCCTTCATGGTCGAAACAAATTGCGTTTCGAGATGGCTGAGTTTTTGCATGTCACGTAACTAGCTTGGATTTACATGACTTGCCTGTCCATCTTTCATATTTTCTTAACGTGTGGGTAATTTTTTTCATACATATGGATCTTACTAGTCCATATTGCTGGAGATTTATTTTGGGGAAAGTCTTAAAAATAACCCGCTGATAGTGTGGGTCTGACCTTGTTTAATTTCTGCAATTCTTGTATATGATATTCTTTGGTGTGTATTGCATTCTCATCGTGGTTTTGATCACAGAACAAGAAGGGAAAGGGCGACTGAACTACCTACTGCAGCAGACAGAAGTATTTGCCCACTTTGCAGAAGGAAGCCAGGCTAAAGAGAAGAAGCCACGTGGAAGGTGATTCTTGGTTATGTTTTTTTTAAAAGCAATCCTTGGTTATGTTAGTGCCACTATATAGTACTTTACTATGAACACCCATCTTGGATGACCAATAGAAATTGCAGCCACATGTGCACCGATCTAATTTGAAACATCAATGAAAATTGAAAAAAAATTACTCTCATAGCACTACTTCTATTTGCATTTCCCAAACATATTTGCATTTCCCATAGTTTATTACCTTCAGATGACAATCCCTTTTGCTGGATGTTTATGTACAAGGACAGCACAATTCTACTAGACTTAAGCGAGATAATCATCGCTAGATATGCAATTACTTTGATGGGCGTTAAGGAAGAGGATGGGCAACACCAGGGTTTACTGCTGTATTGCTTTGGATATAATAGTAATTGGCACATTAAGTTTGACAAAAGTTTCATCCAAGTGAGTACAAATATGAGTTCCATTCAACCTTGATAATTTGTGGGTTCTGCTTAGGATAAAATACCTTTCATTTGTTTGTGTTGCAAGATTATTGTAGGGCAAAACCCTGTAGTTCATTCCTCATTTCCCGTCTTAGATAGATAGTGTATTAATCTCACTGGGTAGAGTGACCTACTACCATTTTAATTATGTGCTGAGGTGGTTGCATAGCTCTAATACTAATGAGCAGGCCACTTTCATTCAAATTTTCATGTTCAGTCTTGGTTCTTTTGGGAGATGTGTTGCTTGGTGTCTATCAAGCACATCATCAACAATACTTATTAAACACTGGTGTTAGGCCCTAATCTTTCTGTTCACCCGTGTTCCTCTGGTGAGGCAAGAATTTCTGTGTGTTTGGAGGAATTTTTGTGTATAATTGAATTTTTTATCTGTAGCTTGCTCGAGAATAGAGGATGATCAGCGGCAGTTTGTGCAGTTGTGTTGTGTAGTATGACAAAACATGTAAATGTACATTAAATTGTTGCTCAACGCCATTTATAACTCTGTCAAATTCAGACAGACCATAGAATGCAGTAACAAAAATTTATATTGGTGTTGGAATGCAGTCAAAATTCAGACATGTAGCCTTGCAAGCAAAAGTATATTTGTGGTGCTATATTTGTGGTGCAAAATGAAGATATGCCAAACTCCTCAACAGTTGGTTAGTCTCATTAGGGTAAAATAATAGGATACTTTGTTAAATTAGAAGTCATCAACATGCTGCTGATCAATTGCTGCTGTATCTGTATGATGTATGTGATGCTGCTGATGTATGGTTTTTTATCAAGAGGCCAAACATTCATCTAGTTTTGCTATGAACTGCTGCTAATGTATGATGTAGTTGCTTCACCTGCTATCTTGCTTACGATTCTGCACTGTGCCGTTTAAGAGTTTTTAGATGAATGTCTATAGTGCTTTTTCTTCTCTGCTAACTCCGTTCTGGAGTTGTTGTTGGCCGGTAACAGCATGTTTGAAGTACAATTGTTACCAATGTGGGCTTGTGGAATCCCATGACAAAAGTCTTGAGTTGGGTTCAGTACAATTGTCAAGGGGTAGTCTCATTGTGATCTTCTGAAATGACCCATTGGCGACTTCATTACGCGGGGATAATGATTTTGCAGGTACCCCGAGAGGCCCTTGAGTTTGCCGGAATGTCGATTAACTTCCGTTCCGGCAAATTCGGGTACTCCATATGTCCTATTTTCAGCAAAGGTCATGCTGAAATTTTCCGTGAATTTTAGCATGACTTTGCTAAAAGTAGGACATATGGGGTACTGTGACTAATGCATGGGCCGGGTATCTTAGTAGTTAATTAAGTAGGATCAAGTGCCCGGCGTACTTGTGACTAATGCATGGCTTTTAGGGTGCCTCGGTGTCGATAAAACCGAAATGATGAAAAGTTAGGCTTTTAGGGTGCCTTGGCGTCGAAAAACCCTCAATGATAAAAGCTTAGATTTTAGGATGCCTCGGTGTCGACAAACCCTAAATGATGAGACCATGATCTTGTTCCTTGACAATAACCAACTTTTGACCAAACTTTGTTTCTATTTAGAGAGAAACATGGCCCACAACGATGAGGCCGGGGTTGGGCAGCAAAGCATTCAGGAGCTGTCCCGGAGATGGAGGAACAACCTCACTTGTATGAGGCCGCCGCCTTCCCACCGATCCACGAGACCACGGATGGTGCCGTCGAGGATGACACACCGATGCCACCACCGATGGTGCCGCCGAGGATGCCACCCGATGATGGCGGCGCGCTGAGATGGCAGCCACCGAAGAGGCAGCGGAAGGACCGGCGCCCGATCGTGCTCCGCACCCTCAAGGAGGAATTCTTGAAGTGGACTCCAGCGGGAATCCAGCGGCGCCCGAACGAATAGTCAAGGGTACTCGCTTCAGCTCGGGTGCATTGTCCGAGCACCGTCTCGATCAACACCGAGAACCGAGGCATCTGACCGAGGAATTTGCGCAACCTCCTCTTCACGAAGCTGCACGAGCGATACAAGTTCCCGCTGAATTTGAAAACACAAGCCTCAAAGGGAATAAAGTGAACAATGCTGCCCTCACGAAGATGAGCAAGGCCTGTCTACTTGGAAAAGCAATGTGAAGAGAATGATCGAGAAAGGTGAGAGTTATGAGAAGATCAAGGAGAAAAATCCTTCGATCACGAAGATGACTACAGCGACTTCAAGATCAATTGCTCGAGCATCGCAAGCTCCCAATCAAGTGAGTGGGGAAACAAATCGGGAGCTGAACATGGGGAACACACACTCGGTCCGGCGGTTCTGAGTGGCGGAGCCTATATGGGACAAGGAGGAGGCGGACCGTGCCGAGCAAGGCCTACCGCCCTCTTGATACATCTGGCGGTGACAAGCAGACCAGGAACTTTGTCGGGGCCGGTACAAGAAGGACCGAAAACAAAGGAGCTTACCACGGATCCGAAGACCGGGCAGCTTGAGCTTGTTACAGTAAGGAATACACCCCGTAATTAGCTCCATATGGTTGCATTCTAATTAATGAAGCCGAATTTCTAAATGGTTCACATTCCTTCCATGCGATGAAAGCGATGGCGGGGTCGACTCAGAGCAACCCTTGGGACACCAATCTAAATAGGGGTTGAATGTAATGAAGAACAAGGATAAGCTCGAGAAGCCGGCGTCGGCTGGTCGTGTGGCGGCAAAGGCTTGTCGACAAAATGGGGTCATACTATACGCTGGTGTGCGGAAGGAGAAAAAGACCAGCTCGGAAAGCGGTAGCGCGAGAGGTTCAAGAACTCAAAGGCACAGGTGGCGCGGATTCGAAGATTGTCCAAAGCAAGTGGAACAACGACTCGGGCGGCGATCACCGCCCTTGTGCCTACCTTGATCTCGGGGTTGAGTCGTGGATTGCGGGCGACCAACGAGGGCCGCCCGATTCCTAGCTTCACGGCCAGCAACTTCGCATAATGCGATGGCGGGGCCATTGGTGCCTCCAGCGAGGCGGCATTGGTGTCTCCGACGCCGCACGGAGCTTAATGCACCGGGTGTCGCCGCCGGCACCTCTGCAGCAAGCGGCCCCTCCGTCAACTGCTCGCCCGCCGTTGGCGGTGCCTCTACATTAGCCGAGCTCGGCGCCATCATCACGGTAACTAATTAAGCCTCTCTCGCCGAGGACTTCATCTCCTTGCCTTTGGTGGGCATCCCCGGCGCCCTACATGTTTTCGCGAGGCGCCGCCGACGTTCGTGCACTCTCCTCCCGCCGTGAACAACGAGTTGGTCGATGTCGCCAAGGGCAAAATCGTTCAACCGGGCAACCCTTGTTCCACGGTACCGGATGCCACCCAACTTGTTTAGGGTTCAACTGGTTGGTGCTGCCAGGCTGCGACGACTTGTTACCTCGAATCGACCCGTCGGGGCCGGCGATGATGGCGTGATGACCCTCGGCGCTGCTGAGCTGGCCCTGCTTTGGCGAAGAGCCAGATTCGTTTGGGGCGGGGACACCACCCCAAAGACAACACCGCCCGGTCGTGCGGCGCCTAAGTCGGCCCCATGGCAAGACCGCCAGAACGGTGCGGACATCCCTATGCCACTGGATCCAAACATGCATATGGCACAGGATCGAATGGCGGCGGCGGCGACTATGATACATTTGCAGCGTCGATCGAGTACTTTGCCGAGCATGGGTGCGATGGCGACTTCATGGGGCCTCCTTCTCAAGAACCAAACCCAACAAAAGGCGTGTGCGATCTAGCTCGTGCAGCGGAGAAGCCAAGTTACCTTGGCGCCGTCGGCGTTCAGCTCTCGGGAGGCGCCTCCAGCTGCCGACTTCACGAGCCTCGGATAGGCGAGGTGCGAATATATCAGCCCCAACACACTCAAGAAGGCGGTGCTGTGAGCAAAACTCGGTCCCATTACAGGAGAAGAAGAAGGCACGCAAAAGAAAGACTAAGAAGGGTGCGAGCCAGCCGGCACCGAGTAATGCGATCCGTGCTCGGGGCGGGCCACCTTCACCGCAGGATATCTCGAGGAGGGTGCATGTGGCGGGTAGGCGATGCTACCGACAAATATGCTCAATGCTGCAACCGGTGCTATCACGGAGTCTGCATGACGGTGTTCTTTCTTTGGAGAAGCGGCGTCTCGGGAGAAGGATGTGGCATACCGGTTTCGCGGCCAAGGTGCGGAGGGCAAGGGCTTTGTGGATAACTCCATCGGCGTCGATCGTCCTGCGTTTTGATGACATCCACGCTATGTTGAACCTTCATCCGCTGCACTACACCTTCGTTCGGCTATTTTCGCTGAGTATGGAGATGCGGATCATTCGCGACAAGACCCCGGACATCGTGATAGTCGACCCCTTCTACATGCGTGCCAAGATCTTGGGCAGCGCTGGGGACCGGCAAGTCGCGAGTTCTTACCTCGAAGGCGTCATTCTGGCAAACCAAGATAAGGATAACTTCCTCGTGCATTACTTTCCGAGTAAGTCCTCCCTCAACCGCCCGTAACATATGAATTCTTACATTTCGATCGTTTTCTTTTAACATTCCGTGTTTTCTGCGGTGACACACGTTGCGCTCATCCTCCTAAGCCCTAAATATTCCATGGCCACGTATTTCGACCCGGACCGTCGATCGAGCGTAGACTACACAAATGTCAAGAAGGTTCTTGATGATGTTCTCCCGGCTCGCCAAATCTGGAAGCACCTTCACCAGGCCTATTCGTAAATCACGGCAAGCACGTGTTCTCCCACAATCTGACGTTCTGCTGCGTCAAGCACCGCTTGGCGGTCGGAAGGGTGCCTACTCGCCATCCATCACATGCGAGGCGATCGTGCGGGACCATCATCAACTTCGCTACCGAGTAAACTCAAGATTGGGCGCGGCGTGTCGGCAATCCAGGGCGCGGACCTCCGACAAAATTCTTTCGCATCGAATGGAGTTTGCGAAATCATCCATCAAGATGTCGCCGTACCTCGGGCAGTTCTACCTCAGAAATCAACCGTCCAACGGTGACATCGACACAATGCTACAAATGCAGGATGACAACGCCCGTTCTTTCATGACTCCCACGATGAGCGGCGGCTTCATCCACGCTCCCGTCCCTTGAGTCGAGTTGTCTAGTTCTGAAACATCGATTGGGTCATGTTGTAATTAAACTTTAATGAACTTGTAGTATGTCTCTTTGGTTTGAGAGTCGTTCAACTTAGATGTAATCGATGCTATTAATGTCTTGCTTTTCTCTTCCGATCGTTCTGTTGCATACTTATATATTGCTTATGTATTTTCTGTGAATTGGTACTAATGTTTCGTTTGGCTAGTGCATAGCGATGCGGCGTATGTGGTGTATAAGGGTAAGGTTCCCGGAGTCTCGATGGTGGGAGGAGTGTCGGAGACAGGTTCACCGATTCAGCGATAACAGTTACAAAGGTACACCACTAGGGCTGAGGCGAATCTAGATCGCCCGCTATCTAGCGGAGAGAGGAGGGCGTTGGAGGAACCGGATGAAGGCGAGTTTCATCGTGATGATGCTCATCGTGATGACCGCAGCTCTCTTCTATGTGATGGTAGTTTAGATGATCGATATCGACTTGTAATGCGAAGATAAACTCGCTACTCGCGGTCTCGAGACTTGTAATATAATGTTCTATCTTTGTTCGGTCTTTTGAATTCGGAGACTAATATGATGAATTGTATTCGGAGACTAATATGATGAATTGTATTCAAGGACTAATCTTCTATTGTATTTGATGAATCTATTGTTGATGTGTGTTGTCTATATTTTGTCAAATTATACATTTTGTAACCTGTACAAAAAACAGAAAATAAAAAAATAAAAAAAACCTAATATTCATACTAATGGCGCATCACATGACAGTGCGCCATTAGTATGACAGTGCATACTAATGGCGCATCACCGGGAAGTCCGCCATTAGTATGCTGCGGTTACTAATGGCGCATCCGGGGGTGGTGCGCCATTAGTATGCCAAAGCACCTGGGTATACATGCCCCCTGTGAGGCATACTAATGGCGCACCCTTGCATATACTAATGGCGCACCAGGTGGTGCGCCATTAGTATACCAGATACTAATATACCAGATACTAATGGCGCACCAGGTGGTGCGCCATTAGTAAAAATTACTAATGGCGTGCTGTCAATGGCGCACCTCTGATGCGCCATTAATGGCCATATTAGGTGCGCCATTAGTAGTGGTATTTCTAGTAGTGATCAGCGCACTTATAAAATTATAACTCAGCATGAGTAGTAGTCACATCAATCAACTGCAAGAACAACTAAAAATTAAATTGTACTAGTTGCAGTATCCTCCTTGACAGTGCCCGCAAGCATGCATGCCCTCCACAATAGCAGTTGCAATCGATACGATCATAAATGAAACGTAGCTGCTCTCCCTTCACCTATATGTCCCGCACCGCAAAAACCATGTTTGGCATGCTGGTGGACAATACAAAACATGTTACAGCATGAGCAAAAGTTTTGAAAGGACAGAAACCCATCATGTCTGTCTAATTAAAACTATAAATGCATTTTTCCTAGGTTGAATGTGTATTTTTCTGACCCGGTGGTTTAAAGACACAAAAATAATTTTAAAATGAAAGGCACAAGACAAAGTTTCACAGAACATCATTAAGATGCGTGTTTTAAAGCATATCAAATCATTTGCTAGTTGAATAGCTCCGGTAGAGCAGGCTTCTGCAATGAGATCTCCAAATAGTGTGTCTTCCTCGTGCATGATTACCACAAACTCCAACTCTGACACATTGGATTGTTTTGTGGAACTTATACTAACCATGGTTTGTCAAGTGTGGTCATTGATTTTAGTCCATGCACGAGCAAGTTGAAATGCACCAAATGATTCAACCATTGTTTTTCTGAAGGAAAGATAAATTGTAGATACATACATACGACAAAGTAAGAGCTTTTGACTGTAAGTGTCTTTCTATATATTATTACCGACCCAGAAAACTCTTTGAGGTGCACATCAAGGGTAGTACCTAGAATAATTCAAATTGTGCACAGTTACGCAAGTGCAGGAACTTGATGAACATACAGAGAAGCTCAATACTTTTCAAGAACACTACAATTCTTGTGTCCCTATTTTAGCAGTGTTTGATTCCAAAATAAATAGTTTTGATGCACCACACATCGGGATAAGCAACCGAACCTCAATAGTAACAAAGTGGGTAACGTAATGCCATTCCTTTCGTTGCAGTAGTAACGAGGTTCTCGCTTCGATTGGATTGAAGCCAATGATCACCTGGACCGAAAGAACAAGCCTCTAAAATGTACAATATATTTGTATTCTTATTTAATATTCCATGTCCATCAAGAAAGGTTCATAAGGCCTTTTGCACATGGCAAGGTGACCGAGCTTGGACGAGACATGGTTATGACCTTTTGCACATAACCCATGCAAACAAACACTAGCCATGCGTTGCCCACCAACTTATCCACCGCTACCACACGGTGTTGGCTTATGTCCAGGTCAAGGAGTTTTGAACTTAAATAAGAAAGTTATGCACTTGTAATTGAAGTGGTCTTCTGGAAGATGTTAAAATGGTATGCATGAGAATATCTTACTTGCAAGGTGTTTTTTCTATAATATCTGCAAGGTGATCTTTCTTGAAAAACTTACTTAACACAAGTGTTGGAAATGGTAATCCTAAACTCAAAGAGCATACTTTAATGCAATTCAGAACAAGAAAATTGCGATGGTAGATCTAGAATTAGACTGACTTGAAAATGTATAAATCAATTCTTGAATTAAATACTTGCATCTATAATATGGCACAATGTATACACACTCAAAACAAAAAAGAAGTATCAGGGCACTTTTAAAAGCTCATTCCACTGCATTAATCCTATATGAATCTGATAGGGGATGTGAGAAAGCATTATCATCGTTGTGCACCAATGGTAAACTTCCCAAAATTTCTTTTGCAAGGCGAATCCTTCTCCGAGGTCTTGTACTCTTGGTATGTACCTACATGCTTATTTGCCAAAACCTTGTTGTCTGCCTGCCTGATGGTGCATTATGTGACTCTGAAGCCAGCTGAGATGGTGTATTCTGTAGATAGGAAACTAGCGCAAGCATACCCGTTCCTCAAACTGTAAACTAAATGTTGTAAGGTATCAGTTGAACTGAAATGTCCATGGGTTAAATGTGAGAAAAGGGAAACTTTTGATACATGTGTCACACTACCTTCTATTCGTTTAATTGAAGGTTCTAATGTTGGTGGCGCATAAGCCTTAGGTGGTTGCGTCAATTAATTCATACTACGTATGTGAACACCCGGAAATCATGGTGTAGGACCGGTAGTATTAGTACATTTTATCTCTGGGGTGGTGTTGATATAGTTTTTGTAGCAAACAAATATGCTAAAATTGATAATGTCTAGTGGAAATAATGAACACATCCCAGTAGTAAACTAAGTAATTCCATCATTGTAAGATCACTGGACCGATTGGGACAGTGAGGCCGTGGCGGCATCCCATGAAGTGCCATTGGTCTTGGGGGAGGTCGTGGCCCTATGGAAGAGCAAATCACGTTGCTGGGATGCAGTCAGGCCTATCTAGGATGGGAGTGAAGGTGCGGCTGCCAAGGGCACAACCGAAAAGAAGCCGAGCAGAGGAGGTTTCTAGTGGTGCTTGCGAAAGCGGTGGGGGAACTTGGGGTCAGAGAGGATGCGGTGCCAGCGTGTGCAGACAAGGGAGGCACGGGGGAGGGATGATGGCTGGGGTGGGAGACGGAGGAGGATCTCTTGGAGGAGGTCCTCATCTTCCAGTGGATGCATCGTCGATGAGGATTGGCGGCGGTTCATCCAAGCTAACCATCTTCGATATGCACACGGATTAATTCTCCCTTGATTAACACTACTAGGGAAAAGCTTATACACAGACGCTTACTAGTAGCGAGGGTTAAAAACCCGCGCTACTGCTATCAACTTAGTACCGTGTCCCCCGGGACATGCCATAGTAGTAGCGCGGGGTTTTAACCCTCGCTACTACTAAGTTGATAGCAGTAGCGTTGGTTTTTAACCCTCGCTACTACTAAGTGGTCTCTACCGTGCCCCTGGACCATGCCATAGTAGTAGCGATGGTTATAAACCCGCGCTACTACTAAGTTTTTACCCCTCGCTACTACTAATCGGCCTCAATCGTGCCCCTCGGGGACATGCCATAGTAGTAGCGAGGGGTAAAAACCCGCGCTACTACTAAATACTGGGTTTTTTAAACTCTACCCCCCGGTACTAAAGGTCCCATTTTCAAACTCTACCCCCCCGATCGCCTTTTCAGTTTAAAAAAATAAAAGAAAATGATGAAAATGTCAAAAAAATAAAATAAAATAAGTTTCCCATGTGATATGTGGTCTAGTTGTTGGGAAAATTTGCAAATATGAATTTCGACTTTATTTGTAAAATCTCTCGAGAATTTGTAAAAATGGGCATAACTTTTGCATACTAACTCGGATGAAAAAGTTTTTTATATGAAAAATCATCTACTCGAAAAGTTACATCCAAATTTAATCGGGGGAACCCCGTTAAACATTTTCAAAATCCTCAAAAACCTAACAGAAAAAAAGTTACGGGGCTTTTAAGATCTGGAGGAAAAAAAATTAAAAAAAAATCAGTTTTTTTAACTTTTGTTAAATCTGGTCAAACTATGGTCAAACTAATTATTCAAGAATATTACTGTTACTAAATAATTATGGCAACACCACCGGAAAGCAGCCAACGCCGCAGCCAGATCATCCTCATGGGAAACAGATCCCTGCTCAGGTGCCTCCTACCAAAAAAGCAGATACATGTCTCATTTGCAAATCTCATGAACATCCCCCTACTCGCTGTCCGCAAGCCTATTGCGAGAGATGCAGAAAATTAGGGCATCTGTCTTCTGTTTGTGTGGAATTTTTGCCTTGGGAATGTGTTGCGCCTATGTGTGCTTTTCAATCTAAGGGTCAGGGTTTCTACTACATCCATGATTCCTGTTTAGCCAATCAACAAAAAGATAGGGCTAGTAATATTGTGGTCACCATTGTGGAAGGAGAGACATCTACGCGTCAGATGGAGTTAGACCTCTCAGCTTACCTAGCCACTGATTGGCGATGCTCTGCTCATGCTATAGGGCCGGGGTTCTTTGTAGTGAGATTTCCTAATCCTAGAGTTGTCGCTTAGATCTGCTACGTGGGGAGGGTGACGCTTAAGACTAGTGGTGTTGTCATACATGCCACACCGTGGTCATCTGCGGTTGGGGCTAAAGGCAAGATGGAGATAGCTTGGGTAAAGATCAGAAATGTGCTGCTTGACAAGAGGAGTGAAAAAAATTGGCATATGTGGCATCACTAGTTGGGGTCCCCTTGGAGATTGATGCTGCTACTCTGCATCGCCCGACCTCTGCTCGGGTGAGGCTGGGATGCAGAAACGTGGATGAAATTCATGTGATTGCAGAAGCTGTTCTGGGAGACTACTTTTATGATTTCTTTTATGAGGTGGAACAAATCCTAGTGAGAGATCCTAACAGAGAAAAAAAGGCTATTCAGACACCTGTGGAACCTGATGGAAATGCCGATGGAAAAAATTGCCCCCTTATGTCGAATGAAAATGCAGAGAACAATCCTCCTGCTGAACCAACTATGAAATCCCCTTTCATCAATCGAGCTGGGAAGCCAGATCCCATCAGGGACTCGCAAGAGAGTGTGGAATCGGACGATTCGCTCCATACCACACTGCTCATTGATACAATGGCCTATGAGATGGAACAAAATAAAGTAAGCCCATGTGCTGCGAAAATATGCTATGTAACCTGAAATACCCCAAAAAAACTTATTCTGACGCGGTTAAAAAATGTCACCAGGTGATGGGATTGAGTGGGGGAGGTGAGAAGGATGTTAATACTCCCCAGCCGTACACAGTTGAGTCGCCTGAGACATAAATGATCAGTGTGGGCCCCCCTGCTCCCCCACTGGTCACTGAGGAAAACCTGCGCTTCAGCTTGAGGAACGTCCACAACATGATGGAAAGGGTGGAGGAGAAGGCTACGGCAGCGACAAAGAAAAGAGATATAGAAGGTATACACTTCATAGCCCCAACTCCTTTGAGGCCTTGTCTAATCCTGAATTGATTCTCATAGCAGTTAAAATGGGGGTGAATATTCCTGATAATGATTTTACTAATGTGGACATCCTTAGAGAGCTTGAAAAATGTAGAAACATTGAAACTATAAGTAACAATGTA
Source organism: Aegilops longissima (assembly GCA_021605205.1). Classification (NCBI taxonomy): domain Eukaryota; kingdom Viridiplantae; phylum Streptophyta; class Magnoliopsida; order Poales; family Poaceae; genus Aegilops; species Aegilops longissima. Next base: position 5,463,028 of record CM038681.1, read on the forward strand.
GCTCAAAATGATCCTGTAGGGGGAAAACTGGTGTTAACTAATGCCAAAGGGGATCAGACCCCTCTGAACATGGATTGGATAGATGTTAATGAGGAGGAGGAATTGAAATTCACATAGGTGAGATCCAGGAAAAAGAGAGAAAGGAAACCTAGTGCGGTTATAGCTAGACCTACCACTAGAAGTCAAAGAAATGGATCCTTGTTTGTGGGGAAAACTAGTAGCCCTGCTCAATCTCCTAGCAGGAATACCAGGAAGGGGGTGTAAAAAAGAAAAAATAATGAAAGGCCTCTTTTGGAATTGTAGAGGAGCAGGTAAGAGAGGGATGGCCACCTGCTTCTCTGACATAATCAAGGACCATTCCCTGGATTTTGTGGGTATTCAGGAAACTAAGAAAAAAACCTTTGAGCAAAAATATTTGAGGAGAGTTGACCCCTTTGACAGATTTATGGAACTGGATCCCTTCGGTTGGTAAATCTGGTGGTGTGTTATGTGGAGTCAAAAAAGAAAATCTGGAGATCATATCCTGGAAGGCAGGCAAATATCTCTTGCAGGTTACTGTTTTGGATGTTAACCTCAAGGTTGTATGGACTTTGGTGGTGGTTTATGGAGCAGCACACGATGAGAATAAAGAAGAATTCCTAGTTGAGCTGTTTTCAGTATGCACTAGTATCGGGACTCCGTATGTGATTGGTGGTGATTTCAACATTCTTCAAGAAAGTTGTGATAAAAACAAAGACCTACACCAATCTATACACATGGATAGATTTAACTCTATCATTCAGAATCTTAACCTTAGAGAGATTCATATGGAGTGTGACGCCCGGGTAATTAAGCTACAGTAACCCGCACTAATGATGCCACGTCACCTCGGTTACCGTTGGCAAATCTCGCGTTAGTTCAAATCCGATTCAAAGTTCAAATTCAAAATAAAGTCAAACAATAAAAATTTTCAGATATTAAAACTAAAGTGTTCGGGTGGTTCCAACTAATTCATAAGTAATTATGGCGGAGGAACCACACTTTTATAAAAGGCTTAAATACTCTAAAATGTTTTGAATAGTAGCAAAACAATTAGTTGAATGCCTTTTTCTAATAAATAAGATATTAAATTAATTTATTTTGTTGCCTAAACTTCGTGGCAGTAACTAATTGCTAACACTAAATTAGGGACTATTTTTATAGTTTGTAAAAATAAGATAAAGAGGAACTAAATTAAAAGCAGAAAGCAGAAAAGGAATTATAAAATAAAACAAACAAAAAGGGAATAAGAGGAGGCCCCCCCCTTTGGGCCACCCGGCCCGGCGGCGGCCTACAGGCCGGCCCACGCCCACCGGCCGCCCCCAGCCTATAGGCCACCCGCACCCCTGTAAACCCTAAATCCCCTCCTCTCGCCTCCCGATCTGGATCGAGGCACTCGCCCGACGACCGCGTCCACGCCCGGTGCCGCCTCGCCGGCCCCGCCCTCAAGACGCCTCTCCCGGCGCCGTGCCCCCCCACTCCTCGGCGCGGCGCCTCGCCTCGTTACCGACCCCCAAGCCGCCGGATCGAGCCGCGCCCACCATGGCCTCGACACCACCGCCGTCGCTTCGCTACCTCGCCCCCCCCGCTTGCGAGACCCGCGCACGCCAGCCCCTCATTGTCTTCCCAACGCCGTTGCCTCGCCGGACCTCCCGCGGTCCTCACCGACCCACGCCGCCGAGGACCCTGCGCCCGCCCAAGCAGCGTCCTCGCGGCGCGCCCTCCTCGCCGGCCGACCACAGACGTTGCCATGACCCCTACAGCTCGATGTGGCGCCTCCCCATGCTCCCTCCCTCCTCTCCCCCCTCGCCTCGCTCCCCGCGCCCGGGCTGCGACCTCGCCCGCGCCGCCCGCACGGCTCGTGCCGATGGCCTCGCTTGAGAAACCGGTGCAGGCTTGCCCGATTCAGGCGCCCTCTGCGCCAGCGCCCGTGCCCCCGCCCGATAACCCGAACCCGCTAGGCCCCCTGGGGCCATTGACATGTGGGGCCTAACCCCAGAACGAAAACAAAAAAAAAAAAAAATAATAATAATAATAATAATTAATTAAGTTTAATTAACTTTGATCACTTAGTTAAACTAATTAACCTTGTTTAATTAACTTTGAGCCTATGCAGATATGCCCCACCGCCCTAAAGCGTTTATTAACAAAAAGAATAAGAAATAAAAATATTAAATAGTTAATTAATTAATTAACTAGATTAATTAATTTAATTAATTATGCTTAATTAACCTAATAACTAGTCAACCTAATTAACTACGGTTAATTAGCTAAGCGATCCACGGCAGGTGGGACCCACTGTCAGGTTGACAGTCAGCAGATCAACGTTGACTGCTGATGTCGACATGACATCATGCTGATGTCATTAATCTGTTTTTGAATTAATTTAATTATTTAATTAAATTCCAGAAATTACTAAATACTTTAGAAAATCATATCTTTTAATCCGTAACTCGGATTAAAATAAATTCAACATGAAAGTTGCTCGAGCGGCGAGGCGAATCCGGATCGCGGTCCGTTCGTCCGCCACACACCCCTAACCTATCGAACCTGCAAACTTTCCTCTCGGTTCATCTGTCGACAGACGTCCGGGCAGGAAAACTTCCGGATGTTTCCCCTTCGCCATTATCGCCTAAGCGCTGCGTTAGAACACGTCTAGCTCATGCATTGTCTGTTATGCACTTGCACGCTATGTATTTTTGTTTCTTCCCCTCTTCTCTCCGGTAGACCCCGAGACCGATCTTTGATGTCCTGTGATCGACTACGTCACCGGCGACCCCTCTCTCTTGCCGAGCAACCAGGCAAGCCCCCCTTGATCACGGATATCGCCTACTCTTCTCTATCTGCTTGCATTAGAGTAGTATAGCATATTCTGTTTTCGAGATACTCCTATCTTGTTGCATAGCTTTGTCCTTGTAACTTCATTGTTACCTTACGCAATCCTATATGCTTAGTATAGGATGCTAGTACATTCATCTGTGGCCTTTCATACTTGTCCGTCCGCCGTGCTATACTATCGGGCCGTGATCACTCGGGAGGTGATCACGGGTATATCTATATACTTTACACTATTACATTACGTGGTACTGTTGGAGATGGGGCTGAAAGGACGGTGGCTCCATCCCGTAGAGGTGGGCCTAGGTTCCCACGGCCCCGATCGTTACTTTGAGGCGGCGGCAGGGCAGGTTGAGACCGCCTAGGAGAGAGGTGGGCCTGGCCTGTTCGGCGTTCGCGGTTACTTAACACGCTTAACGAGGTCTTGGTATTTGATCTGGGTTGGCTACGAGCTTATCGCACTAACCATCTACACGGGAGTAGTTATGGGTATCCGGCGTCGTGGTATCGGCGAAACTTCAGACGTCGGCGGAGCGGGCGGCGCGCGGATTGGACTGGAGCGCTGATGGGCTAGGTCTGCTTCCGGCAGCGACATAGCGTCTTGGTGTGCTCGAGGCGATGGGCCCTGACCCTGCGGCGCTTAGGTTTAGACCGGCGTGTTGGCCTCTCTGTTGTGCCTAGGTGGGGCTGCGGCGTGTTGATCTTCAGCGGCGGGCATGACCCAGAAAGTGTGTCCGGCCAAATGGGATCAAGCGTCTTTGGGTAAGATGGTGCACCCTGCAGGGAAGTTAATCTATTCGGATAGCCGTGATCTTGATAACAGGGCGACTTGGAGTTGTACCTTGAGCTTATGACAACTAGAACCGGATACTTGATAAAACACACCCTTCCAAGTGCGGATACAACGGTGGTCGCTCTCGCTCAGGGTTATGAGCGGGGATTGCGGGTAGGATTATTGCTATATTATGTTACTTGGAGGACTTCCGTTGTCCTCTTACATGCATTGCAAGACCGGTGTCGAGCGTAGTCTTCGTTAAGACTAGCTATCCCCTCTTGTTACGGCATTCTGCAGTTCAGTCCACCGATATGGCCCTTTACATATATCCATGCATATGTAGTGTAGCTCCTTGCTTGCAGTACTTTGGATGAGTACTCACGGTTGCCTTGTTCCCCTTTTCCCCTATCTCTACTCGATTGCTGCAACCAGGCGATGGAGCCCAGAGCGAGCGCCACCGCCTATGGCGACTACTACTGGAGGTGCCTACTACTACGTGCAGCAGCCGGCGGCGACGACGGGAGTAACCTAGGAGGGTCCAGGCGGAGGCCTGCTCCTCTTCGATCTGTATCCCGTTTGTGCTAGCCATCTTATGGCACCTTGTTTAACTTATGTCTGTACTCAGATATTGTTGCTTCCGCTGACTCGTGTATGATCGAACACTTGTATTCGAGCCCTCGAGGCCCCTGGCTTGTATTATGATGCTTGTATGACTTATTTTATTGTAGAGTTGTGTTGTGATATCTTCCCGTGAGTCCTTGATCTTGATCGTACACATTTGCGTGCATGATTAGTGTACGATTGAATCGAGGGCGTCACAAGTTGGTATCAGAGCTGACTGCCTGTAGGAATCCCCCTTCCACACTCCTTGGCCGAAGTCGAGTCTAGACTTTACAAAACTTCTACTAACATGGCTGTGCGGCCCACGGGCCCATGTCGCCATTGGGTGGTATTAGGATCTTTTACTCCTCGATCTTTACTCTGGGATTCTGAACTCTCTTCTATTCGGGTTAAATGAATTTGCTAAAACAAAACTAACTTTAGGTTCTATAAGTACTTTCTCCCGGAGAGCCCCTCACTTCAGATGATCGTCTGCTAATCAGAAGATTCCGAAGATACTCTCTGATGATCTCTCGAGACTTTGTGCCCATCACTTTTGCTATTCCTGGCCACCGATAAATCCGTATGGATAACTACTTACACTTGCCATTCATACGATCATCCCCCATTGATCTTGTTATTACAAGATACCCCGAAGTTTTCTCTATTGTTCCGAGAATACTTTGTGCCTACTGCCTAGCAGTTCTTTGCCACATGAATACCCCTTCAAATGAATCCTCGCACTCGTCGAGTATCCGCTCAACCCCAGTTGTTCATGTGTTTCGCAAAATTCTTCAAATTACTATTCGATCTTCCGAAAATCCTCTGGAGCCTTTGGCTCTTGAAATCCTTGCTTGCTTGCATTATGGTTAATCCCATAAGTCTCGTAGTCATATTGACCTTCCTTGTCATTATCATTTTGGGTCTGTTGACTCAATATGTTTGCGAATACCATAATCATCATTGATCCTTATAAATTACCTTTACGGCTGAGCTGCCATTCTTTTAACTGGAATTGGTTCTCGACCAATCCAATTGTCGTTGATTGTACCCTAAGGCTGTTCAACTTATCCATCCCTAATCAGAGCATTGCTTCTGATCCCTTGATTTGGGAATCATAATTCCTTTGCATTTGACAATTGAGTTAGTCAGTTGTTTCTATAATTTGATCTCCTTGCATTCTTCTTCCTCTAGTTAAGTACTGATGCTCACGTCAGACCCCTTATGGACCATCAGGTCCATTATTGGATTTCACCCGTCAGCATCCTTCATATTCAATAACTTTGTGAGACCTTCCCCTGATACATAATGCCTTTGGTAAATTGTATCCTCTGCTTTGTCAACCAGGCTCTACCTCCGAGCTTGAGTTATTTACCCCTGGAGTTGATGGTATACGTTCCTAAGATGCCTTGATGGGTTGAACCTATGCCCTCCTTAATATGTGTGAACTCGAAAGTTTTCACGAGTCATACTCTTCTGGTATTTGCCAGATAAAATTTCAACGCTATAACTTCATCGAAAACGAGAAGTGAATGAAAGGGTATGCATTGGAGAAGTGGGAGTCGACCTTGAACCTTGCGTTCATGCCCATGGACACGATGTAGATCTTATCATTAAAGCTTCTCTTAAATAATTATTCCTTTGGTATAAGTTCATCTTATATCAGGGATCTGGCCTTTTGAAATCGTGGTTCCGACCATGTTCTCTTTTAAATACCATTTCTCGTGCAAGTTTAAGCACTTGTCTTTGGTAGAGCAATACCCCAGTCAACCTTTACTTTGATCTTGTGTCGAGTATTACCCCCCTGGTATCTCGAGATTATCATGGAACTGCATAACTTTTTATGAGTTCTTCATCAAGTACTACCTTCCCACTGATTCCAATTCTTCACGGGCTCTGAGTTATTAAACACTCAAAGACACCGATAAGCTCGAACCGAGTCCGCTCTACGGTTCAACAACTCTTGATAGCTTCTATAAGTGCGAGTTTGTACCCGATCACGCCATTCCTAGCCTATTTGGCTATATCATTGTCGTGATGATTTTAACTGTGCTACCCGGTCCTTCTTCTCGGAGCACAAAATTCGACGATGAACTAAGCTTACGTCAATTTTCCTCGTCATCCCCTTTCACCTTAAACGACAAGCTTGAGTTCGAGTTTATGTCGTAACCGTGGTTCCAATAACCTTCCGCTGCATCGTTCGTTTGACTTGATGTCATCATCGATTGATTACATCTGCATGAAATCTCTCGACAATTGTGTCGTGATCATCAACATTCTGAGCTCATCCAGGATATCAATTGAATTCATGATGAGAAATACCATCCTTGCCCTCGATGATTTGTATTATCATCGACCACTTTATTGCCTTCCCACCAACACAAGCTTGTTCATGTTTTGTGTTATACCTTGAGTTCCTTGCTACCCAGCAATTGTTCTTCTTTACCTTGGAGTATTACCATCCTTTATGTCAAGAATGATCTGAGATTTGTTCCACCTCTTGAGGATTCTTGACATAGAAATACTTCTCACCATCACCCTTCTTTCTTGGTCCCCGTGTTAATACCATCAAGTGAACGGTGTTGTTTGAGTTCTGGACTTCTAGCAACCCTATTGCTTTGAAGTTAACGATCGAAAGTTCATTCTTAGGTTCTGATTATTGAATCACCCTTCGACATTGGTCGTGCAACCCAACCCATATTTGGTAGCACCTTTCAACCAATGTTTAATTGTGTATGTTTTCCTCGAGCATACTTCCTTATATCATTTGAGCTGACAAATGTTATCCCTTGTTCACTTAATTGTGGAAATCCATCTTTTGGGAATCTCGATGAATTACCGTTGAGTTCACGAGACACCTCCTTGTCCTCTCCTTGGGTTAATGATGGACTCTTGTTAGCGGAAATCACTTCATAGTTCATTTCCCGAGAATCTTACAATGTCATCTCGTCAACTCGCGTGGCACTTTTTCTTCTCAGGTATCCTGACACCAATCGGATCTGAAACTCGGTCAGCTATGATGGTTGGGACAACTTTCCAAGAGTTATGATGTTGATCCTTTGATGAACCGGTAGTATGATGTCATGCCTAGCACCCCGGCTGGAGGACCTATCATTATAGATTCCTTTTCAGCAGGGTTATCCTTTCATCCATGAGGGAATTGTAATACTGTTTCTACAAGTTATTCCTGATGGATCCTTCGTGATCCCAAAGTCTGATCTTCACCTGAAGGCCATGTCAATGCTATCTCGAAGCATGTCTGTGATACTCTGATTTTCAACAAGAACATTCGAAGCCCAAGGCTAAATGTTTCTTGCTCAAGTATCCGAACACCGTTGTATGGGTAATGTCATGAAATTTCTCTCCCCTTACCTAAAGGGTTTTCTACATTATATCCTGTCATGGATATCATGCTCTGCTTATCCTTGGTAAGGGTATATCCCTGAAATATGTGTTTAAACACATTTTCCTTTCCATTGTTCTGTTTAATATGATAATCATATTTTACTTTCCATTGGTTGTTTGAACCTTTCTTGGGATATATATAATCTAAGCAGTGATAATCCCCTGCTTAGTTAAGCACCTCGTTGTACCACTCTGTAAGTAAGACCCTATTACTATTGTTGATGACATTCCGGTAACCACCGATGGACGAGAACCTTGCCTATTGGTCCGCCTCGTTCAACGAGCGGGAAAATGGTTCTCTTCGTCCCTCGCCCTTGGTACCTATGTTGTTGCCGACATGACCCTCAGACTCTCCTCTGACATGCCTTGCCTACTTGATCATGCAAGATGTCACCAACCTTTCTACTTTTAACCACATGGTGGGCCCATAACCCACAGTTCCACAGGATCGAAACCTGACTCTCCTGTACACCCCCTGTTCCCAAAGTTCTTCCTCCCGCGTGGACTCGTATGTAATTCACGGGACACCGTCATAGTGATCTATTCTGGTATCAGACGCGATACTTACTCTCGCTACTCTGAACCCCTTTCTCACTCTGGTTCAGGCTTCGAGCAACTACCTACCCGCTTGGAGCCTATTATGGTACCTTCGTACCTTACTCTCGAGGTATTTCATATGTTCAACTCGAGAGATAATTTTATACTAATTCATGGGTTAACCCCAGATTATTTCCCTTAAAAGCACTATGTCGTGGTGAGCTGCCCTTTACCTTTCGCAAGTACGATGGAGTTCCCGAAGAAATGAAGACCAGTTTATCATGATGCATCGGAATAAAGGATTGAAGACATCAACGAGAAGGATTAACTTCTTCGAGAAGATCCGTTAGTTTATCGTAACCAGAACTTTCCCCCTTGCTCCCCTCTTAAATCTCGGGACGAGATTTCTTGTAATGGAGGAGAATTGTGACGCCCGGGTAATTAAGCTACAGTAATCCGCACTAATGATGCCACGTCACCTCGGTTACCGTTGGCAAATCTCGCGTTAGTTCAAATCCGATTCAAAGTTCAAATTCAAAATAAAGTCAAACAATAAAAATTTTCAGATATTAAAACTAAAGTGTTCGGGTGGTTCCAACTAATTCATAAGTAATTATGGCAGAGGAACCGCACTTTTATAAAAGGCTTAAATACTCTAAAATGTTTTGAATAGTAGCAAAACAATTAGTTGAATGCCTTTTTCTAATAAATAAGATATTAAATTAATTTATTTTGTTGCCTAAACTTCTGTGGCAGTAACTAATTGCTAACACTAAATTAGGGACTATTTTTATAGTTTGTAAAAATAAGATAAAAGAGGAACTAAATTAAAACAGAAAACAGAAAAGGAATTATAAAAATAAAACAAACAAAAAGGGAATAAGAGGAGAAGCCCCCCACTGGGCCACCGGCCCAGCCGGCCGCCCCCTGGCCTATAGGCCACCCGCACCCCCCAGAAACCCTAAATCCCACTCCTCTCTCGCCCCCTCCCGATCTGGATCGGGGGCACTCGCCCCCGACGACCGCGTCCACGCCGGTGCCGCCTCTGGCCCCGCCCTCGTCCCAAGACGCCTCTTCCCGGCGACCGTGCCCCCCACTCCTCGGCCGGCGCCTCGCCTCGTTACCGACCCCACAAGCCGCCGGATCGAGCCGCGCCGCTGCCTCGACACCACCGCCTGTCGCTCGCTATCGCGCCCCCCTTGCGAGGACCGCGCCGCGGAGCCCTCACTGTCTTCCCGAACGCCGTTGCCTCGCGGACCTCCCGCGGTCCTCACCGACCCACGCCGCGCCCGAGACCCTGCGCGCCCCGCAGCGTCCTCGCTGGCGCCCCTCCTCACCGGCCGACCCAGCGACGCGTTGCCGCACCCCTACAGCTCCGATGTGGCGCCTCCCCATGCTCCTCCCCTCTCTCTCCCCCGCCTCGGCGTCCACCTTGCGGCCAGACTCACGTGGGCACTGTGACGCTGGAAGCCATGCTGGCTCGCCGCCCGCGACTCCCCTGTCGCCGCCCTGCGCCCGTCGCGCCAAGGCCAGGCTCCACAGGCCTGCCTGCCCTCTGGCCTGGCCTCCCCGCACCCCCCACTCCGTGGCGCTTTCTTCCGCCCACGGCCACAGCCTCGCTCCCCAGCGCCGGGCTGCGACCTCGCCCGCGCCGCCCCACGGCTCCTCGTGCCGATGGCCTCGCCTGAAACAAGTGCGGGCTTGCCCGTTCAGGCGCCCTCTGGCGCCCAAATACGTGCCCCCGCCCGATAACCCGAACCGCTAGGCCCCACAGGGCCATTGACATGTGGGCCTAACCCCGAGCGAAAACAAAAAAAAAAAAAATAATAATAATAATAATAATAATAATAATTAATTAATTAAGTTTAATTAACCTGATCACTTAGTTAAACTAATTAACCTTGTTTAATTAACCTGAGCCTATGACAGATAGGCCCCACCGCCCTAAAACGTTTATTAACAAAAAGAATAAGAAATAAAAATATTAAATAGTTAATTAATTAATTAACTAGATTAATTAATTTAATTAATTATGCTTAATTAACCTAATAACTAGTTAACCTAATTAACTACGGTTAATTAGCTAAACAGTCCCTGACAGGTGGGACCCACCTGTCAGGTTGACTTGGTCAACAGTCAACGTTGACTGCTGATGTCAGCATGACATCATGCTGATGTCATTAATCTGTTTTTCGAATTAATTTAATTATTTAATTAAATTCCAGAAATTACTAAATACTTTAGAAAATCATATCTTTTAATCCGTAACTCGGATTAAAATAATTTCAACATGAAAGTTGCTCGAGCAGCGAGATGAATCCGGACACGCAGATCCGTTCGTCGCCACACACCCTAACCTATCGAACCTGCAAACTTTCCTCTCCGGTTCATCATCGACAGACGTCCGGAACCGGAAAACTTCCGGATGTTTCCCCTTCGCCAAGTCGCCTAGCGCTGCGTTAGATCACGTCTAGCTCATCGTTGTCTGTTATGCACTTGCTCGCTATGTATTTACTGTTTCTTCCCCTCTTCTCTCCGGTGAGACCCGAGACCGATCTTGATGTCCTGTGATCGACTACGTCACCGACGACCCTCTCTCTTGCGAGCAACCAGGCAAGCCCCCCTTGATCACGGATATCGCCTACTCTTCTCTATCTTGCTTGCATTAGAGTAGTATAGCATATTCTTGTTTTGGATACTCCTATCTTTGTTGCATAGCTTTGTCCTTGTAACTTCTGTTGTTACCTTACCTGCAATCCTATATGCTTAGTATAGGATGCTAGTACATTCATCTGTGGCCTTTCATACTTGTCCGTCTGTCGTGCTATACTATCGGGCCGTGATCACTCGGGAGGTGATCACGGGTATATACTATATACTTTACACTATTACATTACCTGTGGTACTGTTCGGAGATGGGGGCTGAAAGGACAGGTGGCTCCATCCCGGTAGAGGTGGGCCTAGGTTCCCGACGGCCCCCGACTGTTACTTTGAGGCGGAGCGGCAGGGCAGGTTGAGACCGCCTAGGAGAGAGGTGGGCCTGGCCCTGTTCGGCGTTCGCGGTTACTTAACACGCTTAACGAGGTCTTGGTATTTGATCTGGGTTGGCTACGAGCTTATACGCACTAACCATCTACGCGGGAGTAGTTATGGGTATCCCGCGTCGTGGTATCACCGAAATACTTGAGACGTCGGACGACGGGCGGCTAGCCGGATTGGACTGGAGCGCTGATGGGCTAGGTCGCTTCCGGCAGCGTCACGAAGCGTGCTTGGTGTGCTTTCGAGGCGATGGGCCCGCACCCTGGCGCTTAGGTTTAGACCGGCGTGTTGGCCTCTCTGTTGTGCCTAGGTGGGGCTGCGGCGTGTTGATCTTCAGCGGCGGGCATGACCCAGGAAAGTGTGTCCGCCAAATGGGATCAAGCGTCTTTGGTAAGATGGTGCACCCTGCAGGGAAGTTAATCTATTCGGATAGCCGTGATCTTGATAACAGGGCGACTTGGAGTTGTACCTTGAGCTTATGACAACTAGAACCGGATACTTGATAAAACACACCCTTCCAAGTGCGGATACAACGGTGGTCGCTCTCGCTCGGGGTTATGAGCAGGGATTGCGGGTAGGATTATTGCTATATTATGTTACTTGGAGGACTACCGTTGTCCTCTTACATGCATTGCAAGACCGGTGTCGAGCGTAGTCTTCGTTAAGACTAGCTATCCCCTCTTGTTACGGCATTCTGCAGTTCAGTCCACCGATATGGCCCTTTACACATATATCCATGCATATGTAGTGTAGCTCCTTGCTTGCAGTACTTTGGATGAGTACTCACGGTTGCCTTGTTCCCCTTTTTCCCTATCTCTACTCGATTGCTGCAACCAGGCGATGGAGCCAGGAGCAGACGCCACCGCCTATGGCGACTACTACTGCGGAGGTGCCTACTACTACGTGCAGCCGGCGGCGGCGACCGGGAGTAACCTAGGAGGGTCCCAGGCAGGAGGCCTGCTCCTCTTTCGATCTGTATCCCCGTTTGTGCTAGCCATCTTATGGCACCTTGTTTAACTTATGTCTGTACTCAGATATTGTTGCTTCCGCTGACTCGTCTATGATCGAGCACTTGTATTCGAGCCCTCGAGGCCCCTGGCTTGTATTATGATGCTTGTATGACTTATTTTATTGTAGAGTTGTGTTGTGATATCTTCCCGTGAGTCCTTGATCTTGATCGTACACATTTGCGTGCATGATTAGTGTACGATTGAATCGAGGGCGTCACATGGAGGGAGGAAAACATACATGGACTTATAAACAGAGACACCCTACTCTTGAGAAGTTAGACAGGATCCTAATGAGCACTGAGTGGGAAGACTTGTTCCCCTTAGTCACGGTTCGGAAGCTTGTGAGAGACGTGTTTGATCACAACTCCTTGTTGCTTTCTTCCGATCCGCTTGAGAAAAAACCTCTTCATGGGAGGGAGTTCAGATTTGAGTTGAGTTGGATAAAAAAAGAGGAGTTTTATCATAAAGCTAAAGAGATCTAGGAGCAACCTGTGTATTCTGTGGACCCTATTGATATCTTGAATATCAAGCTAAAACATATTAAAAAATACTTTAAAGGCTGGGGTCTCATGCCTTTGGGCACGCTAGGAAGAGGAAAAAGTGGATTAAACAAGAATTGGAGAAGGTGGAGAAAGAAGAAGAAAATGGCCCCCTGGATCCAGAAAATTATGAGAGGAGGACCATCCTTCATGCTGAGCTTTATGAGATACTTGCTGATGAGGAGTTGTTTTGGTTACAACACTCAAATGAAAGGTGGCTCCTGAAAGGAGACCAGAACACCGCTTATTTTCATCGGATTTCCAATGGCAGAAAGAGAAAAAAAACACCATTCACTCCTTAGATGATGGGGGGGGGGACATCATAGAAGGGACCAAGAACCTACTAGATCATGCAACTGCCTTTTATAAAACCCTGTTTGGCCCTGCGAGGGGGAATCTGTTCCATATGTCGCCTGATGCGTGGTCTAATAATGAAAAACTCACGAAGGAGGACAATGATATTCTCACTGATGTGTTTACTGAGGAGGAAGTGAAAAAAGCCTTGTTTAGTATGGAAAGTAATAGAGCCCCGGGCCCAGATAAAATCCCTGCTGAGTTCTATAAGCATTGCTGGGACTTTGTAAAAAAGGACATTATGCGGCTGTTTGAGGCATTCTACGATAACACCCTAGACGTGGCTCGACTGAATTATGGTATTATCACTCTAATACCAAAAATGAGCGGGGCGAGGAAGATTCAGCAATACCGCCCCATTTGTCTCCTTAGATGCCCATACAAGCTGATCACTAAGGTTTTGGATAACAGAGTGGCAATCTTTGCTGACAAGTTGATTAGCAAACATCAAAATGCCTTCATAAAACACAGAAACATTATGGATGGGATCCTTACTCTCCATGAAGTGTTGCACCATACTCATCATAAGAAAAAGGTGGGAATTGTACTCAAGCTGGACTTCGAAAAAGCCTACGATAAGATAAATTGGGAATTCCTCCTTGAATGTCATCAGAACCGGGGCTTTGGGCCGACTTGGTGCGGCTGGGTAGAGAAGATTCTCCACAATGGCATCCTGAGCATTAAGCTGAACAATGAAACAGGGCCTTACTTCCAGAGCCACAAAGGGGTTTGTCAAGGCGACCCCTACTCCCCATTTCTGTTTAACCTTGCTGTGGAAACCCTCTCGAAGATGGTTACCAACGCAGAGAAAGAAAAGATGTTAACTGGCCTCGCGCCGGATCTGATCGAGGGAGCTGTAGCAATCTTGCAGTACGCTGATGATACGGTAATCTGCTTTGAGCATAATAACGAGGCTGCTGTCAACCTGAAGTTGTTACTTTACATGTTTGAGCTTATGTCAGGGCTCAAGATCAATTTTATGAAAAGTGAGATTCTATGTGTTGGGGGAGATGACAAGATTATATCTTTCTATGCAGATCTGTTCAATTGTAGTATCAGCCACTTCCCAATGAAATACCCTGGGGTGCCGGTTAGTTTCTCGAACCTCCGTATCCTAGACTGGGATTTTATGGATGAAAGATTCCTCAAATGTTGTGAATCGTGGATTGGCAATGCTGCCTCTTCGGGGGGAGGGGGCGTCTTACCCTTCTTAACTCATCCTTAACTAGTATTGTGTATTACTACATGTCCATGTTCCTAATTCCTAAAGGAGTGCTTGGTAAGCTGGATAAACACCGCAAGCGTTTTTTCTGGCAAGAACATGAGGGGCGTAAATGGTATCATCTGGTTAAGTGGCCCAGAATATGTCGATCAAAAGAGAAAGGGGGCCTGGGGGTTAAAGATTTGCATAAACAGAACATTAGCTTGCTCACCAAATGGTGGTGGAAGCTAGAGACCCAACAAGGGCTTTGACAGGAGGTGATTCAGGCAAAATACTTCAAAAAAGATTGAGTGGCATCCATTAAAAGTAGATTTGGGGATTCCCCTATCTGGAAAGCTATCATGAAGGTCAAGGGCGTTATATGATTGGCAGAAAAGTAATACTGAAATCTAGCAATCTTGCCAGGATGTGGTTGGATCCTTGTGGCGAGGAACAACCTTTGTGTACCCAGTTCCTTGTGTTATTCAATGTGTGCAATGATCAAGAGATAACTGTTGCTAAGTTCAGGGAGAATGTGGATGTGAACTTCTTTAGAAGAAGACTCAACCCTACTCTTCTTGACCAATGGAGAGGGGTGCAAGCCAGGGTGAGGGATTGGCCCCTTTCTAGCGATCCTAATCAGGTCGTCTGGTCCCTGGGGAAGAATAAGAAATTCACTACCAAGTCTGTTTATGAGTACTTGGAGAGGACCATTACAGGGTGCAATTTCAAATGGATATGGAGAGCAAAAATCCCCCTTAAGATTCAGATTTTTTTGTGGCAGCTGTTTTAGGATTCTGTCCTGACCAGGGATGTCATGAGTAGACGTGGGTGGCTGGGAAGGCTGGTGTGTGCCTTCTGTAATGAGAGAGAAACCTCTAATCATCTTTTCTTTACCTGCTCCGTTGCTAGAGTCATGCGGAGGACAGTGGGGTGTGTTTTGGGTACGGATAGATGACCAAATAACCTGTGGCAATATTATGCTTGGTGTTATTGTTACCTTCCTGATGGGGAGAGGTTTTATACCTTTGGCCTGGCTGTATTATACTGGGCGATGTGGAACTGTCGTAATAAAAGTATTTTGAGCTCAAAGAGTTCAAATCTCCTTTTGATGTGATATATTCTGCTTGTGGATATATCTCTTATTGGGCAGGTTTTCTGTCAAGCGAAGATCGGGAGGCCATGGAGCGTGGGTCTAAGATGTTGAGGGTGAATGCCTCGAACATGATGAGAATCTGTGCAGCATCGAGAGATGCGACACGGAACGGGTGAAGGAGAAGATGGTGAGCAGATGGCTCATGTGCGGCTTGCAGGACCTCTCCATCTTCGCACTCTTCTGGCTCTCCCTTGTGTCCTCACTTGCCGCGTGAAGGGTATGTTGCGTTTGAACTGGTTTGGTCGTCTGTTAGTTTCATGCTCCTATGTGAGCTTTTGGGTGTGGCCTATCTGATCAGGCTTGTAAAAAGGGCTGAAACTTCTTAGAGTGTTTGGAGTTGTTCAGGTGCCACTGGGTTTTCGCCCCATAGTGAGCTGCCTGATGACGAGTGTTCACCGTGGGTTTTCCAGTGGTGCGTTGAACCCGCTTCCCCTTTCTATGTGTCCTTGTTGGTCGTGTTGAACTGTTGTTATTTCCGTTATGAAAGTAATCGAAAGGGGTAATTCCCGGTTCAAAAAAAAATATAATCAGCAGCTAGTTGAATAGGCCCAGTAGAGCGGTTTTCAACAAAGAAATCTCTAAATGCTGGGTCTTCCTCATGACTAGACTGGTCTGGTTGGTCTCTGCAGTCGAGGAAATCTTTGGGAATGGTCTGGCTGGTATATCGGGGTCGTGGCCCTGGATGCTTGGCGCGACGGTCCTGGTCTGCGAGAGGCTGTCTCATGTAACAAGAGCTACAAGGCATCCGTATCGTGTGACGTTATGGCTCGTGCAGGAGCGGGGGACGTCGGAGTGGCAGCTCCATACCCGGGTGTGTGTGTATTTGGTGCGACAGTTGCCCAGTGTTGTCTGGTCGACCGAGACTAACTTGCTCGTGCAGATTTTTGGCCCTATTTTCCAGATAAAATGGGTCACTTTGTTCGGTTTTTTATTCTGTTCTCATACAAAATGGACCAAATTTCCTTTCGAAATTAGATCAAATTAGGTGGGGAATGCTCCCACCATGACAGTCTTAAAAAATGTAACAACCTTTAGTTGTATGAGCAAGGTCTTTCCATACTATTTACCCAGAAAACTCTTTGCAGTGCAAATGAAGGATATATTACGTTGAATTATTCGAACCCCGACGACCACAACTACCACAAGTGGAAGTCGTTCTTCCTGCTAGTTCTGATCCGCTACGGCGTCGCCCAGTTCATCGAACATCCCCACCTCGTTCGGAGATGGGGATCTCTAGCGCGAGCTCGACGCCCACCTCGTTCTGTGGATCTACTCCACCCTCGCCGATAACCTCGTCGATCACATCGGCGGCGCCACCACCACCTACGATCTGTGGCATCACATCCGGGACTACTTCCTGGCGAATCGCGCGGCTCGGTATATGATGCTGAATCGCCAATACCGCAGGCTCAAACAAGGTGATCTCTGTGTTGCCGAATACACTCGCCGCATGAAACTTCTCACTGCTGGCTTGGCCAACATCGACCACGTCGTCACCGAGGTGGACCTCACCACCCAGTTCCTCCACGGCATCGACAAACGGTTCAACACCATCCACGTCGTCTTGGGGGACACCGTGCCTCTCCCACCATCTGAAACGGTCTTTTCACGCCTGAAGCTCGCCGAGGAGAACCTCGCTCAGCGTGTGGCCGACGAGCCCGTCTCCATCATCGCTGTCACCGGGAGCAACGGTCCCTCCACCTCTGGCGGCTCCTCCAGCTCTCGCCAAGGTGACCGCGTCGACTGCGGCAATGAACACGGGCCCAACTTCCCGCAGGGTCGCGGATCTGGCAACCGCCAGGACGGTGACCGTGGCAACCGCGGCAACCCTCCTCCCATGGCGTACAACCCTTACATGGGATTCTTCGCCCACTACGGCATGGCCCTGCCCACCGCGCAGCCTGGCTGGGTTCCCCCGAACTCTGCCGGTGTGCTCGGTCCTCGGCCCGCTCACATGCCCAGGCGTACCCGATGCAACTCTCCGGCTTCCATGCGCCTCCTCCTCCACAACCGCCATCGTGGGATCACCTCGCCATGCTCCAGGCCGCCTATAGCGCTTCCGGCTTCCCCAACAGTGGCTCCGCCCCCTTCGATTGGTACCTCGACAGCGGTGCTGCCTCCCACGTCACCGGCAACCCTGGTAACCTCACATTCCCGAATTCTTCTTTAAAGCATCCTTTATCTAGCATTGTTGTTGGCAATGGAACCCACTTACCTATTCATGCCACCAGTTCCACCACTCTCCCTCCCCACAACTTTCACCTACGTGATGTTCTCTTTTCTCCTAACGTGGTCACGAGTCTTATTTCCGTCCGTCAATTCACCAAAGATAACTCCTGCTCTATTGAATTTTATCCCTTTGGCTTTCTTGTGAAGGATCTTCAAACCCAGAGGGTAATCATGATCTCCGCTAGCTCCGACGATCTCTATCCATTCTTCGGGAATAACAAGACTTGGTGCAACTCCCTCTCTGCTACAGTCTCCATCGCCGATGTGTGGCATCGTTGGCTCGGCCACCCAAGTCCTCAAATCATGTCTTCATTAGTTGCCCATGACTTTCTTCCTTCATGTAATAAACCATCGCACACGCCATGTACTGCGTGCCAATTAGGACGCCATCCGCGTCTTACTTTTACTTCTTCTAGTAGCCGCACCTATGCTCCTTTTGAGCTCATTCATTGTGATTTATGGACAAGCCCCGTTGTAAGCTTCTCTGGTTATCAATATTATTTAGTTATACTTGATGGCTACACCCATTTTTCTTGGTCATTTCCCCTCCGCAACAAGTCGGACACCTCCTCCACTCTCCTTCGCCTTTTCTCTTTTGTTCGTACTCAATACCATGTAATCATCAAGGCTTTGCAATGCGACAATGGCGGCGAGTTCATCAACTCTACCTTCCATTCCTTCTTCTCCACCAACGGCATAACTTACCGGTTCTCCCGTCCTCACACGTCGCCCCAAAATGGCAAGGCCGAACGCTTACTCTGTACTACAAATGATATTGTATAAACACTTCTTCTCCAAGCCAACCTAACCCCACCATTTTGGGTCGAAGCCCTTCATACAACCACCTATCTCCTCAATCGACGTCCCTCCCGTGCCATCCATGACCCCACCCCATACTACATGCTCCATGGCATTCACCCCACCTATGACCATCTCCGAGTGTTTGGGTGTCTTTTGCTTTCCCAATCTTTATGCCACCTCCACCCACAAACTCTCCCCGCGCTGAACACACTGCGCCTTCCTGGGCTACCGACTTGAGCACAAAGGTTATCGATGCTACGATCTCACCACAAGACGGGTCATTGTCTCCCGTCACGTTATTTTTGATGAAAGCGTTTTTCCATACGCACCTGCCACACCCTCGGCCACACCTCCCCTACCCGCACCAAATCCCGCCCACTTTCTTCTCCCTGAAATGGCCAATTCTGTGCCCAGGGCACTCCCTACCTCGTATTGGGCCCCGCCAGATCCCCCTGATGTGACGCCCCCATGCATGCCTATCCCACCTCGCCAGCTGCCCGACAGCCCCACCCATCCCTCCATACGTCGCGCGCCCACTGCCTCGCCCGGCTCCACCGCATCTGGCAACCCACTACCCTCCACCCCACGCGCTTCCTCGGGAACCCCATCTGCCGCACCCACCTTGCCTGCCCCCTCGGATCGCGTGCCCACCACATCCGTTTCCTCGGATCCCGCGACTGCCACCTCTGCACGTGGATCCTCCTCGGATCCCGCATCAACCAGACCTGCTCCTGACCCCACACCATCGTCCTCAGCTTGTTTGCCAGCCACTCCCATTCAGCCACGTCTCCCAGCTAGAGCCAAGCCAATTAAACCACCACACAATTCACACAAAATGCTCACTCGTTCCAAGTCTGGTTTTTGCCAGCCCAAACGCCTCTTCACCACTACCACTTCTCCCATCTTCCCCATTCCACCGACGTACCGCTCCGCCCTCAAAGACCCCAATTGGCAACATGCAATGTGTGATGAATATGATGCTTTAATCAAAAATTTGACTTGGTCTTTGGTTCCCAAGCCTACAGGTGTGAACATGGTCACAGGCAAGTGGATATTCCGCCACAAGTTCAACACCGATGGTACTTTGGTGAGATACAAGGCACGATGGGTGGTTCGCGGCTTCACTCAAAAGGAGGGCGTTGACTATGATGAGACGTTCAGTCCGGTCGTTAAACTGGCAACCATTCGAGTTGTGCTCAGCATCGCCACCTCCGGCAACTTGCCTGTACATCAACTCGACGTCAAGAACGCTTTTCTTCATGGTGATCTCAAGGAGACCGTGTATTGTGCTCAACCAGCTGGGTTTGTGGACTCCTCTCTGCCGGATCACGTGTGTCTCCTCCGAAAGTCCCTCTATGGGCTAAACCAAGCTCCGCGCACCAGGTTTCATCGTTTTCGGTCATTCTTCCTGTCCCTTGGGTTTCATGCATCCAAGAGCGACTCTTCCCTCTTCATCCTCCAACATGGTGCTTCCATTGCCTACCTACTAGTTTATGTAGATGACATCATTCTCATTGCAAGCACACCGCAAACTCTCCACCATCTCATCCACTCCCTCAAACAAGAATTCTCCATGATCGACCTTGGTGATCTCCACCATTTACTCGGCATCAATGTCACACCAAATGCTCCTGGCTTGTTTTTGTGTCAACAACAATATGCTCTTGAAATACTTGACCGTGCCAAGATGCTCAACTGCAAGCCCGTCTCTACTCCCATCGACACACACTCCAAGCTTTCCGCTCATGATGGCCGCCTTCTGGACAATCCAACCACTTACCGTAGCCTTGCTGGGGCCCTTCAATATCTCACCCTTACTCGCCCGGATTTGTCCTATGCTGTTCAACAAGTGTGCCTCTTCATGCATACCCCTCGCGACTCCCACATGCAACTCATCAAACGCATTCTTCGATATTTGCATGGCACCACACACTATGGGATGCAGCTCTACAAGTCCACCTCTCATGATCTTGTATCCTATACGGATGCGGACTGGGCAGGGTGCCCGGACACTCGCAAGTCTACATCTGGATTCTGCGTCTTCCTCGGCCGCAACCTGCTGTCCTGGTCTTCCAAGCGCCAGGCCACCGTGTCCCGGTCTAGTGCGGAGGCCGAATACCGTGGTGTCGCTAACTGTGTCGTTGAGTCCTGTTGGTTGCGCCAGTTATTGCATGAGCTCCGTCGCCCACCTTCTCATGCCACAGTTGTCTATTGTGACAACATCAGCGGCTCCCACATAGCTTCCAACCCTGTCCAACATCAACGCACAAAGCATATCGAGATTGATCTGCATTTTGTCCGGGATCGCGTGGCCCTCGGCGAAGCTCGTGTCTTGCATGTCCCATCGAGCTCTCAGTTTGCTGACTTGTTCACTAGGGGCCTTCCATCACAGGTTTTTCATGAGTTCAGAGACAGCCTAAACATCCATCCAAATGGCATTCCGGCTGAGGGGGTGTTAACGTGTGATGTATTGTATATACCTGTACTCCTTGTATTTAGGATCTGAGCCACGCCCTGGCCTGCCTGCCACTTCTGTAGGGATTGTTGTAACGGCTCCTCCTTGTATAAATTGTAACCAGAGTGGATGGAATCAATACAGAGAGAATTATATCATTCAACTTTTAGTACTATTCGGGTTAGGACATTGCGTCCATGTGGTGATTGGAGTCCTATTACGACTCACAGGTCTGTTAGGTCGGTCGGCGGTCTGCATATATATGCGTCTAGGGATGTAATAATAGTGTGGCGAGATATTGAGAAAAGAGAAATAAAGAGGGAAAAAGAAGGCATGGCAAGAGCCTTTGGCTATAAGTTTTTAGCACTCGTGTTCGTCTACTTTGATGTGATCGATCCTGAGGACGGAGTTCCAACAAAGTAAATGCACTTCACATCGGAATAAGCATCAATGGGTTCTCTCGTTGATTAGATTGATGCCAATGATCTCCTGAAGGTCCTGAACTGAAACAACAAGTCTATAAAATGTGCATCAGACTTTTATTGTATTTAAATTTCCATGTCCAACAGGTTCAAAAATAATAATAATTCGATGTCCATTCAGCAAAGGAGTAATCAAGTTGTCTAATTTACACCAGTGTAAAAAAAAATCATTCTACCAAAAAAGTCTCTCTCCCTGCTTTATAGATAAAATCAACAACCATAGAACCCAAAGGATACCACATAGCACCACGCCACACACACCTAAGGCACGATACAACGGTGCTAAAGAACAACAACACCACCCCAATTCAGGCTAGGAGGCTCTGGAACACCACTGTCATCACCGCCCCGCGATGTGCCGTGCATTGAGCTACCATCAGTTCCCATCAGGGTCCGCTACCGGCAGCAGAATAATTCAAATTGTTCATGGTTAGGTAAGTACAGAAACCTGATGAACATACAAACTAGCTCAATATTTTTCAACAACACTGCAATTCTTGCATGTCTATTATAGCAGTGTGTGGTTTCCAAATAAATAGTGTAGATGATCTTCGCATTGGAACAAGGAGCTGAACTCTTGAAAGTACCGAACTGGGTTACCAATTGCCATTCCTTGCAGCAGCAATGATGTTCTCTCTTCAAACAGATTTGCCTTTTCACTGTCCATGCGAGCTTGTTACATCCATGGTCATAAATATACGTAGTGAGATTGTGTCCTCAAATTAGCAACCCTAATTTTGAAAGAGCAGCTGCACATTGGTAACCAAAACATGATTTGCAAATGAAAGCAAATAACATAACTGGCAGCAACTTGCAGATGAGCTGCAAGTCTGCAGCACTAGAAGCAGGTCTTTTCAAACATAAGGTTCCAGGACTCTAACAAACAGTACAGATATAGATCGTAGCAGCATCTGGTCCACATAACCCGGTACCAAACTTGTCACTGACTCAAAACACAACTAATAAATACTCATACTATTGAAATTGCACATCGGAAATGTAGCGCCGCTCATCTTCTCCGGTCCAAGACCTTCCACATCTTCTTGTGTCGCCTCTGATACAAAAAAAATATAGAACAAATATCAAGATAGGGACATGATTATGCATGATTATACAGATATTAAATGCATTGATACCCAGACAGATCTACATACAGTTCACCAACTTAAAACATACAAAAGTTTACAAATAAGAGGGTAAAACGAACATCACCCAAGTACCCTACATGTCTTTAGCTTGCTAGCTAGATTGCATTATACACTTATCATATATAAGAGGAAAATCTTCATGGTATATATATAAATACATCAGAAAACATGCATAATCACAAGCATGATGGTGTAAACTGCAATATTCATAACTGAATCCATTAGAGAGAAAACATGCTTCAGCATACACGTATGGAAAATTGATACCATGGTACAATAACATTCAAAAAACCCATAAAGATTAACAAGCTCAGGCAAATTATTAACATGGACAAGTCCTCTATTATCTTCAGCAAACACACAATGGAGCCGGATAAGCTTGCAATAAAGAGAAGCCAACCCTTGCAGAGAATGATTGTGTTTTGGTACAAATATCTACACTCGTCTAACATGGCTATGTGGGCAAATCAAGGATGGATGCTGCTTTTTGAACTAGACTCGCTGTCATGGACAGATCCTGCCTGACAAGGTCTCAGAGTTGATAAACCCCAACAGGGAAACATGGGATGTTGAGCTTATTAACGACTTGTTCTGACCTCAAGACACAACTAATATTTTAGCACTGCCATCGTATGAGAGTTTTGAAGATCACTGACCCTGATATTCTGATCCGAAGGGTTGTTTCTCCGTATGAGAGGTGCAAGGAAGGCGACATATCGATAATAATCAATTACCAAGTAATGAAGGCTATGCTATGGGCTTAAGGAACTTTAGATGTTCAGAGAAGATGTATTCATCTAGAATTATTCCGGAGGAATTTGTTCCATTATGCGAATGGGCGAAACAGAACATTCTAGAGTTGACCAAGTTCAATGACAAACGGTCCCTAGTACTATAACTATTTAAGTATTAGTTAACATTACCAGAGGCTTCCATCAAATATAAATACACGCTAGTATGGAAAATGGTTATTAGTAGGATCAGTCAAGAGAAATACTACTAAATGTGCCAATCGAGTAACTTTTCCTTGAGAAAATATTAATTAAATAAATATAGCATGCTTTAATTTTGAAGTGCCAAACAAAAGACTAGTTGAAAAATCAAGGACATAATGGTATCAACTCTTTACACACATAGTGATAGCCAGGCAACAATACATACAGTTATATGAATTTTTACTATATCATTAAATACTTTGCTAACAAATAATGATATAGAAAAAAATAAATTGACAATACCATCACCATGCAGATAAAGAAACAAGCAAGTCAATTTATTTTTAAGTATCTAATTAACCCTTGGTCACGCCAACTATATCACTTCAAACAGTTATCAGAAGTAATATGAATAACTCTTGGCAAAATTATTGACCGTACTTTGTTATGTATGCAATGCAGAGAACTTGTATTACCTTCAGTATAGAAATTTCTATATGGATAACATATTCTCCAATCCCAGCATCTTTTCGTACCAATATGTCTGAACTGCATCGAGTCAAGCTGGAGCATGAAGATCACTTTTGTGTCCTCGTCATACCCCGTCATCGCAGCCCATCTTCCTTTACTCCGGAACAGGGGATGTGAAATTTGGTCATCCAACTGAATGGTTTTCTGTAGCACCCACGAAACAATGTCATCGTCGTTGGACTTTCTTGCCCATAGTTGAATGCTCAGTTTTATCGAAACAGCCAGGCCAAGGCCACCATCCTCTGTTTGTAAGGGCTGAAAATACCAGCAGTTGATATAACCGTGGAGGTCTGTCGGCTTCTTAATCACAACAAACGTCTGCCTTTCAAAATCAAGTTGAAGGATGTCGGTGCTTATTATAAGCAACCAGCAAAGTGTATTTCCGACTAGGACGGCGGGCCTGTGCATGTAAACCGCGTATTGAGCCGCAGTCGAGATAACTTTTCCCCATGCGTCAGACTTGGATTCGTAGATACATGCGAATGCCTTTGCTTGGTTATAATATTTCCCAACCAATACTAGTGTAAATTCGCTTAAGTGGCAATTACCGTGCACGGGGAGACCATCAGAGGCGGGGCAGTGCACCGCGGCGGTCTGGACCTCGCAATCAGTGCCATAGTTGAGCCCCGGCGGAAAAGCCACGTGGCGCTGGACGTTGGTGATGGGGTTCCACGCGAGTATCTCGCAGAGTACGTGATCAAGAAAAAGGGCTACACCGTGGCGGCAGTGGACGAGGTTGAGGTGGTGAAGACGAGGGATTGAGCTCATAATGGGGGTGAAGCCTGACATCGGAGTGAAGCTAGCCCAATTATATATTCTGTCAAAGTAGCCCAACAGAGGAGGCTTCCGGTGGTGCTTTCGGAAGCGTTGGACGAATCCACGGTCGGCGAGGATGCTACGCCAGCGCTTGCAGACGAGGGAGGCGCTGCGGAGGGACGACGGCTTAGGAGGCAGACGGAGGAGGATCTCCTCGAGGAGATTCTGGTTGTCCAGCGGGAGCGCCGACGCTGGCGAGGAACGGCGGCTCATCGTCATCGATCCAGGCCCGACGTGGCTCCTGGCGTGGGACCACACTTACCACCACCCCGGCGGCGGCGTGTTTGTGCTGACGGCGTGAGGCCGCGGGCAGGCGGTGGGAGGTGTGATTGCGGTCGGTCGGACGGGCGGCCGCCGGCGCGTTGGTTCTCGGCACGGGAGGTCTTGGCAGTGTCCGCAATACATACATACAGCCGCGGATATGGGCCAGCCAGAACATCAGGCCCAGTTCAGTCTAGGGTTTTTCTTTTTCTTTTTTTATTTTGTTCCTGTACTGTTTACTTTAATTTTTTTTCTGCGATGAATTTATTCGCGGTTCTTGACCAAAGACCGGCTGATGTTAGCATACCAACTTCACCAACGAGGAAACTTCATTCTGGACTAAAACTTTTCACAACATAAAGGAATGTTTACCATGCCCAAATGCTTTTAGGCCGATTATATATTTCTCGCAATTGGATTTCATAGCTATTTTGAGATTGGGGACTACAAAAAATCTACCGTTTTTAAAAAGTTTCTCCCTACTTCTTCCTATCCTCTCACCATGCACACTGTTCACATCATCATGTTGCCACGTTAACGTTCTCTCAACACCTCCAAGAAGCCTAGCTTTCTGACTCCCACCGGCGCCGGCGCCAGTCCATCCCGTCTCAGGTGGCCCTATGGCCATGGAGGCGGAGTGGATCTCGGCTCTTGCCGGTGGGAGGGCGCCGTCTTTAGATCTTTTTCGAGCTTCGTTAGGGTTTGTGTCCTGCTCAGGAAGGCGAGACGGTGGCGGCTTCCCGAAGGTGGAATAAAGATCTCCCCGCCTAGCCACCGTTCCGGTGATGCGTCTTGCATCGTCGGTGGGCGTGTGGAGTTGTGTCTCCAGCGGATCTGTCTTTGGTGGATTTGCTCAGATCTGTTCGTAGTTCGTTTTCGTTCGTATGTTTTCAGATCAGATCCTTTTGATCTACACTCCTCATCCGCGGCGGTTGCTGGTCTGGTGCGTTGGTTCTACGGGGCCTTAGCACGACGACTTCACGACTGTTTACTACAACAAGGTTTGCCCGGCTCCGGCGAGGGAGGGGCGATGACAGTGGCGCGTCTTCGGCTTGCTTTAGTGCTTGTAGCCGTCGCTAGGTGGTCTACGGATCTGGATGTAATTTTTATTATTTGTAGTGTTCGTTGTACTACCAAGATTGAAGATGAATAGATTGAATGTTTTTCCCGCAAAAAAAAACATGCAGCCTCACATCAGCAGAAAAATAATGAACAGATCGTTAGGTTCCCATTTGATTCAATATAGCCCAGCCATCAGCAGCCCTCTGATCTCTAATTTGCTGCACGCTTGGGATCTCATGGCCACCCTTCCTCTTCTGCCTCCTGTAACTGACCGGTCAATCAAGCGATTTCCTCTCCTCTCTCCTGAGGCTGCATCTCTCTTGATCCCCCAACTATATCACTATGTCACTCGCGCTGCCGGTTGCCTCGCGGCGCAGCCGGCCTCCGGTCTCACCTCCTTTTACCTTGCCACAGGTCTGCCTCACTTCCAACCACAATCTAGGATTGCGGTTCCTTGCCGGTGCCGATTGGGTGCCCTGAGCATCTACGAAACAATGGTCGTGAATTTGATTTGTACTGTATTTGGTACTCCTACCCTGCCATGTCTGCTCCGTTCTGGCCAAGCTAACGTGGCGCCGCTGGAGGCTGGTTCGGTCGGTTCCAATGGATCGGACCAGGTGTACAAGAGTTGCACATTATAGGGGGAGTGCTTCGGTACGACCCCCTAAAACGTATAGTGGATAGTATGGTTATTTCACATTAGGTATAGGAATACCCACCCGACGCCGTACGTCCGCGCGCGACGTCATACGCCCGCCCGCGTATGCCGCACTCGTTGCTGTACGTACGCCCGCCCGCGTACCCGCACCCGTCGCCGTACGTCGCCGCCGTACACCCGCACGTCTCCACGTTGGCGTCGACAGTTGTTGGAGGAAAAAAAAGACACGATAGCCGCCGACGCCCGCCGTCGAAACCCTGAACCCTAACGCATCCACGCCGTCTCCACGTCGGCCCCCGTCTGCGCGAAGTCGCCGTCGCCCGGGTCGTCGCCCAAACAGGCCGCCGCGCTGCCCAGCGCCGTTATCGCTGCCGCCACAGCGTGCCCAGGCGCCGTTGGCGCTGCCGCCGCGTTCCATTCCCGTCGCCCAGATGGCCGCCCACCCGCGATCTATGTTGCCGCTTCCCTCCGCGCACTACGCCTGCTACGACCAGCCATCGTCCTCGCGCCGTCGACACCTGCCTCTGCCGGCCAGCAACGTCACACCGTCATCACGTTCGTTATCGGAGGAAATGGATCCGGCTGAAATCCTCGCCGCCGCGCAAGAGGTTGGTTTGAGACATCATTGTGCTTGATGAAATAGTTGTTTTAGGGATGATGTTACACGGTGTTTGATTGATCGTACAATTTTTTTAACTATGTATAGTTAGAGGAGGAGGGCGATTATGATGGCAATGATTACCGCGAGGACAACGAAACCTCGTCACTGAAAATGGATGAACATGCTGAGGAGAACTACATGAGTTTGGATGAATCTTATAGTGGCAATGTGAGTGTGATCAATATTGATAAAAACAATAAATATAATAGACCGCACGGAAAATTTCATTTTTTTTTGCATCATGCAGCGACATGGCGATGATGATGATGATATGGATATAGATGATTCATTTGCTGAAAGTGCACTCCGGGTATGTTATTAATAAAATCAGAGAAGAAATGACATAATAACCATATGAGCGCTTACATGTTTTTTTGCAATGCGCGCAGATGGACGAGGACGGGGACTTTGTGAGGAATATTGTGGACGATGAAAGTGACAAAGCGCATGTTGATGCATCTCATGATGACAGCTCCAGCAAAGTAAGTTTTGAAACTTACATCACTACATTACATATTAAAATAATAACTGACTGACATAAATGGTTTAATGCATTAATTTACAGGGAGATGTAGATGGTACAAGCGGGAATGATGAGCATGTTGGTGATGATCTGTTTAATTTTGACATCGGATTTGATGAATATCAGCAAGAATCATTGGGCATGCATTGGAAGGTCATGAGGAAGACGTTCATGTCACTAGGAGAGGCTTACAATTTCTATAACCAGTATGCTTACGAGCGTGGTTTCAGCGTAAGAAAGGACTCACTAAAATATTCGAAAGGTCCTGAGGGAACTAAGCTCTTGAGAAAGTAACTGTGTGCGAGAGCTGGGAAACGACAGGCAAAACTTTGTACAATGGAAGGCAGGACCCACAGGCTGAGAGGGGAGACTCGTTGCTTCTGCGATGCGCATATAACTTTGAAACTTGATAAAGAGCGTGACGTTTGGTATGTCAGCAGTTTCAATGATGATCACAGTCACGTTCTAGCTAGACCGGATGAAGTCACGTTTCTTCGGTCTCATAATCAGATAAAAGAATATCAAAAGGCTGAGATCTTAACCATGGCAGGTGCTGGAATCAGGAAACATATGATTTATGATCAACTCGTCAGTAGGTACGGGTCATATGCAAAGGCTGGTTTTGGGAGGAAGAAGCTTTATAACATGTATTATAGAGAAAAAATGAAGTTGCTTGCACAAGGTGATGCAGACACTGTCATTGGGATCATGATGACCAGAAAAGAGAGAGATCCAGATTTCTTCTTTGAGCACACCGTCGATGATGAAGGAAGGCTGAAAAACATATTCTGGTGTGATTCTCAATCACGTCGAGACTATGTTGACTACGGTGATGTGACAGTCTTCGACAGCACATACATGATGAATAGGTATGGCATGCCATTTATACCTTTTGTCGGTCTGAACAACCACCGTTGCACCACGGTATTCGGTTGTGCTCTTGTGTCTGACGATACGGAAGACACATATGCCTGGCTGCTTCAGACGTTTTTGAGGGCTCACTGTCAGAAGAGGCCCAGGTCAGTAATTACTGATGGAGATACATCTATGATTAAGGCCATAAGAAAGGTACTTTTTGAGGTTTGGCATGGTCTTCTCTCGTGGCATATTGAGAAGAACATGTAGAAACACCTTCATCATAAGTCTCTAAAGAAGTTCAGGTCTCTACTTTATTATGCCACTTCAAAAGAGGTATTTGAGGAGAGATGGGCAACGTTTACCGCCAAATGATAGTCGGAGAAAACAAAGACATGGTTACA
Organism: Aegilops longissima; assembly: GCA_021605205.1. NCBI lineage: Eukaryota > Viridiplantae > Streptophyta > Magnoliopsida > Poales > Poaceae > Aegilops > Aegilops longissima. Next base: position 5,492,318 of record CM038681.1, read on the forward strand.
TAGGATGTACAAGAAGAAAAGGCTTTGGGCTGCATCATATCTGTCAGGTGGGTTTTTCTTAGGTATGTGAAGTAACCAGCGAAGTGAGAGTCTGAATTCATGCCTTCACTTGCATCTAGACTCCGGTATGACTATTGTTGATATGATTGTGCACTATGAGAACTGCATAGTTCGTCTTCGTGAGAACGAGGCGCATGACGATTACACAAACTCACAGATAGTTCCAGTACCAGTATTGGACGAGTGTAAAGATATTGAGAAATCAGCTGCCCGTGAGTTCACTGCGGCAAACTTTTATATCTTGCAGGAAGATATGAAGAAGGCACAGGAGCTTGAGGTCCTTGAGAGACTGAGAGGAGCAGACACTCACAGATTCATACTGACATGGAAAGAAAATAGGGATATCAGATTCACTGTGGAGTACACCCCAGGTAACTCCGAAGAAACTGTGAAGTGCAGTTGCAGAAGCATGTATCGCAAAGGACTTCCTTGCAAACATATTCTTCACGTTTTGATTCAGCTACACTTACGTGAGATACCTAAACGTGTTTAGTGCTGCGGAGGTTGAGCCAAGTTGCAAGGGGTGGACTTCCGGTGAAGCGCACTAGCGATCTGTTTGCGTGGGGATGGGCAGGTGCAGGTGACAGAGCTAGGTACAGTGACTTGACTATCTTATCTGCTGAAGCAACTCATAAAGCATGCCATAAATCATTTTTATTCGACAAGTTGAAGGCGGCTCTGAGGAAAATAATAGATAACGATTACACTGAGGAGGATGAGCCAGGTGCGGAGGTACAGTTTGTGAACGATGATGCATTTGAGCCTAATCAAGATCATGGTCTTGTTCGTGATCCCGCAAAAATGCAACTGCAAAACAAACAAACAACCATTTAGCATGTGTTACAGTATTATTACATAATACAACTATTCAATTTTAAAAATAAATCATACCTACAGAAGTGCAAGGTTGCCACGTGGCCATTCCACACGACCGGGTTGCAAGACCATACCAATCTCCGACAAACAAAACCGCAAAGTGAATGCGTTCCAGTTGAACTTTTTTATCTGCCTGACATCTTGCACTAGTGCATAATAATTCTTCGGAATGTACTCATCAGACACTGGTGCAATTATAGTCCCTAAAAGGACGAGAAACGCCATCCGAACAAATTCATCGTCCGCGTTTTTATTTCTCACAATCTTGTCAATAAGATCATCAATCAATATTTTACCATTCTTCTTGTTAACAAAACTAGCTGGAAACTTTTTTATTGCTTTGCCTTGGTCCATACTCAAAAAACTAGAAACATCAACTCCTTCATTCTTCAAACCAAATATAGCGAACACATCATCATGCCTCAGTGAAATCAACCCTTTTTTCTGGCTGCCTCTTGCACCATGAATTTTTTACTACTAGGATTATAACCTTGAATCATAAGCGCAAGCAAATTATCACGCATCTTGACCGAAGGTATTCATAACATGCCCTCCATCTCCGTTTCGTAAAACGTAAATCGCTGACTTGGTGTTAATTTATTAACAAGACTAACCCACTTTTCTATGGAACATGCAATCACACCATCGATGTCCATACTGCATATAAAAATATCTTTGTGACGTTGCATGCAGCTAATGTGTCATATACTATTGAAAATATTAAAAGAAATACCTGCCCAACGGCGACTAGAGCGGGCGACGGCGATCACAGCGGCTGACGCGGCGTCTGACGGCGGGCGTTCACAACCGGCGCTGACGGCGGGTGGTGACGTCGACTAGTGCGGGGTGACGACGGGCGTTGACGACCGGCGCTGACGGCGGGTGGTGACGTCGACTAGTGAAGGGTGACGACGGGTGTTGAAGGCGGCGCGACGCTGTCGGGCGGGGAACGACAGTGTGGGCGGCGGCGGGCGACGGGGATCAGATCGGACGCGTCGTCCGCACGTACGACGCAAAAAATGCATGCGCGACGTGATTGGGCGACGTGCGCGTTTGTCGGGAATATTCCCTCAGATAGCGACGGCTCGTGCAGATATTTTGCCGCGTCGGGCCCGCGGCAATTATTAAGTGGGCGACGGCCCGTCTACTATATCAGTCTGGGCGGGTCCCCACACGCGCTGCAACCCGGTGGTTTAGGTATGGGCGGAGGAGACCCTCGGTCGTACGTCTCTCCGTCACATCCGCCAAAGTTGCTCTTTTTTTTCCATGGGCCACAGTGACCATGCAGGACACGCACGCCAAAACTTGTCGCGTTCCAACGCTGTATGGATTTTTTATGATTTTCCGCACCGAAAACCCCTAAAACACTGCCCGAACGTGACGCAACGTGCGTTCGTAGTCCGATTTCGTTCATCTCTGGCGTGCAGTCCCTGGGCGGGTCCCCACACGCGCTGCCAAAAGTTGGGTGCATTCCGACAAACCCCGTTGGCACTTGCTGTGCAACCCGGTGGTTTCGGTATGGGCAGAGGGGACCCTCGGTCGTACGTCTCTCCGTCGCATCCGCCAAAGTCGCTCATTTTTTTCCACGGGCCATAGTGACCATGCAGGATACGCACGCCAAAATTTGTCGCGTTCCGACGCTGTACGGATTTTCTATGATTTTCCGCACCGAAAACCCCTAAAACACTGCCCGGACGTGACACAACGTGCGCTCGTAGTCTGATTTTGTTCATCTCTGGCGTGCGGTCCCCGGGCGGGCCCCCACACGTGCTGCCAAAAGTTGGTTGCATTCCGACAAACCCCACTGGCACTTGCTGTGCAACCCGGTGGTTTCGGTATGGATGGAGGGGACCCTCGGTCGTACGTCTCTCCGTCGCATCCGCCAAAGTCGCTCATTTTTTTCCATGGGTCATAGTGATCATGCAGGGCACGCACGCCAAAATTTGTCGCGTTCCGACGCTGTACGGATTTTCTATGATTTTCCGCACCGAAAACCCCTAAAACACTGCCTGGACGTGACGCAACGTGCGTTCGTAGTACGATTTCGTTCATCTCTGGCGTGCGGTCCCCGGGCGGGTCCCCACACGCACTGCCAAAAGTTGGGTGCATTCCAACAAACCGCACTGGCACTTGCTGTGCAACTCGGTGGTTTCGGTATGGGTGGAGGGGACCCTCGGTCGTACGTCTCTCCGTCGCATCCGCCAAAGTCGCTCATTTTTTCCACGGGCCACAGTGACCATGCAGGACACGCACGCCAAAATTTGTCGCGTTCCGACACCGTACGGATTTTATATGATTTTCCGCACCGAAAACTCCTAAAACACTGCCCGGACGTGACGCAACGTGCGTTCGTAGTCCGATTTCGTTCATCTCTGGCGTGCGGTCCCCGAGCGGGTCCCCACACGCGCTGCCACAAGTTGGGTGCATTCCGGCAAACCGCACTGGCACTTGCTGTTCAACCCGGTGGTTTCGGTGCGAAAAGGTGTGTACCGAACACCTTTCTTTCTGTAACTTACAAACATGCTCAAATTTTTTTGTCGCATTGTATCAACATGAGAATCATGCGTGCCAATTTTATGTGCATTTTTGGTCAGTTTGCTTTTTGTACGGTTTTTGGCTTCGACGGTCCTAAAACACTGTTTTTAATTTAAAATTATTTCATACTAATTTTTTAAATTTTTTACAAATGCCTTCTTCTAATTTCGTTTGTTTCTTTTTCCTTTTTTCCTCTCTTCATCTTTTTTATATAATCTTTCAATTATACCGTAAACTATTTAATTTTAATTTCCTTCGGGTCACTTTTCTTTTATAAAATGATTCACTTTTTGTCCATAATATTTCATACTAATTTTCATTCCAACATAACGATAAACGATAGTTCATTCAACATAACGACGGTTCATTTTACATTAGAACATAAAAAACTTAATTAAACATGACTTAGTTAAACTTAATTAAACATAACGACTTAATCCTAATCTAGTCGTCGTCGTCGGAGTCGGCGAGGTCCACGATCTCCCCCGCACCGACGTCACCGTCGTCGTCACCGTCGCCGTCGTCGCTGCTCTTGCCGCCGTCCTCCCAGTGGCCGTCGTCGCCCTCGTCCTGAGACATCTGCGGTTGCACCGCTTTGATGGCCGCCGCCGCGTCGAGTGCGGCCTGTAGCTCGGCGGCCTCTGCTGCCGCCGCCATAGCCGCCGCTGCGTCGAGTGCGGCCTGCAGCTCAGCGGCCTCTCTCGCCTCCATGGCCGCCGCCGCTTCTGCCTGCGACGCCCGCAGTGCGATGAGATAGCTGGGGCAGTCGTCGGGGTCACCGTCCTCGCGCAGTGCGAACTGCTCCGGCGGGATCTCGACGACCGGAGGGGAGGCGGGCCGGGCGATGGCGGGAACTGGACGGCAGGACGAGCTCGGAGATGGTGCGGCTGCCGGAGGGGGACGGCGGGGCCGGCGTGGGTCGGAAGACGAGCCGCGCGCGGCAGACGACGAGCCGCCGGTCCGCAACTCCTGACGAGCCTGCGCGACGACGACCCAGAAGTTCTTGCCCTTCCAAAATCTCGTGGGGCCGACGATGTACCGGCCGCCCTCGTGCTGGCGGAGCTCGTCCGGCGTCGCGCCGGGCCCCCTCGTCGGGTACCCGTCGGCGGTGATGTGGAACACGCGAGGCAGACGGCAGCCCGGCGACACCATCAACCCGAGACGGATGAGCTCGTCTGTCTCCGGCGTGCCCAGGCTCGTCGGCCACGAGCTACCGCCGCTGTCGCCGTCGGACGCCATGGAGGCCGCCGGGAATGGGAGCTCGTCGGCGGTGGAGCGCGTCGGTGGGTGGGGTGAGCGGGTCGAGGCGCGTCGAGTGGATTGGGGGGAGGCAGACGGGGCGATGAGCGGTGTTTTAAAGGCATGCGTCGGTGGGTTGGGGAGGCCGTCCGGTAGGTGACCGACGCCCGGCTTAACGCCGACATTAATGGCGCATCGGGGCAGCCGCCGCGTGGAACCGCCCTTGACTGACGCTTAGACGGCACGCAACCGCCCGTCCCCACACGCAACCGACGCGTGGAGATCATATGTACAGACCTTGCTCTTGCAAATGATTCCGTTTTCAGCCGATTGTCAGGAACCACAACTCTTTACAGCTTTGATCTTTGGCTGAAAATCCTGAGGATTGCCGAGCAGAGCAATTCTATGCAGGAAAGGCATGGCTATGTATTTGTCTCGTGATCACAGACCAACATATGAAGCAGAGGGTCATGCTCTTTCACACACGCGCGCACACACACATGTATATTTCTTTTTTGATTACATACTGCTTGATTGCTGATATATATCTTTGTTTTTCTCATTTCTTTCCACCAATTAAAGACGTGTGCTAGCATGATGCCTACAAAGACATAATTTTGCTTCCTTCACAAATAAACCTTTCCACTCCACTGCCTTTGTTGCTAGTTATTATGCGTTATACTATCTGAGGTGTCATTCCTTTCCTCTCTGAATTTGGAACTATTCTTTTCTGACTGTATGCACGTTTGGAATTTACTCAATTGAACAGGTTAGTCTACAATTTCTCTTGCCAACAGGTTAAATAAATTATGATTTTATCAGCCTTTTTTGTTTGTTGTTGACCATTATTGATTCATGCAATGATTTTCGGCTGTGACCAATAAGTTATTTCATGCAGTACATATTTTTACTTCCTTTTTCCCTGTTAATCTTAAATTTCTTTATAAAAGCTAGAGCAGATCAAGAAATTATAAGATGTGGCCATTAAACTGTAGCATTGGTAGGAAAAAATCGTTAAAAATTCAAAGTCGAAACATGTTTTTACGTAGGTTGGTTATATGATCTCCATAAGATATATATGACTGTTGTATTAGTTCCACTCCACATTTTTTTTTTCATGTGTAGTTGCAACTCAAAGACAGTCATTTTGTTGGTATGCAATTTCAAAGTAATTGTGGTTGTTATTTTCATAGGTTCCAACTAGCTTCCTTTTATAGATAACAAATCAATTTTACATTGATGACGATAGTCTTCATATATGGAGTGGTAAAGATCAGGACAACCAAATTTGATCAAAATATATTGCAATGATTCCTGCAGTAACGCACGGGGTATCATCTAGTCTTATATTTACTAATCGAAAGCACCAAAGGAAGCTCCACGTTAATTCTCAGAAAAAATAATTACTACCCATCTGATCTCCATGGAAGTTATCTACAACCGTTAGATGAATTATACATAGAGTCCATGCCTTTTATACCACACACATGTTTTTTTTTGAGAAATCCCACACGCATGCCTCAGTAGCCAATTCTTGCATGGGCCATCTCAAAAAAAAAATAATTTACGGGCTACCAAAGGAAACATTGACGTCTCCTCCCTGTTGTCCTCCTGTCAGATTCCCACGCAGTTCTAAACTACCACGCTACAATACGGCCTTGGCGATTCCCTTCTCTCCAACTGTACAATCCTACGTTCCCCAACATACTGCAATTCATGTTGGTTGATGCAACGATGGAGTAGGTCCTTTGATAACATTGATTGAATCGGAAACCATTCTCTTGGTCCAACTCAGATTTGACGATAGCCGTCGCTGCGTCCCATGGCTGTGATCTCCTTTTTGAGCCAGATCCGATGGTGCTCTGGTCTGGAAAAGGTAACGAAGTAGTTTTATTCGTTCAAGGATACATTGGTCTGCCTTCCAGGATGCGTGGATGTTCCGTAATATTTGTCCACCAACTCTCTTTTCTCCCGCTGTTATTCAATCTCCAACTGCTGATTTTGCATGCGGGCGTGCCGGACTCCCTTGACGATCCAGTTGGGCGTAAAACACACACAGATGCATTAGAAGGTCAGTTAGCACCAATCCACCTTGCAGTGCCCCGACGGCCGGCTGTTGCGACAAGTCCCAGGGCCAGCAAGCAATACCGCAGGTGGCCCAACAGTCTCGACGTCATAGCCATGCACACAACCTAGACTGCTGTTCCGTCCAGATCAAGATGCAGGATTTTTATACATACATGTCAAGGTATGTAATCTTATATTTACTAATTAAAGGCATCATAATAGGCTCCATGTTAATCCACATCATCAAAATTAATTTAGCCATTAGATTATAAATTTAATAGTCAAGAACTAATAAAGGACGCTGCCTCAATAACAAAAAAAAACCACGTACGTACATGAATAGGACTAAGCTCACACGTACAAAAAAGTTCTCAACACAGATACAAAAAAGACTCTCAACGCCCACATCTAAGTTAGTTGCAAAGGAAAAACACCGAGGTCTAGGCTCTGTAAAGAAACAATGCCTCCTTCCTTAAAATTTGGTGGTCAAGATATATTAGAACGTGCTAGGATTCAGCCCACACGTGTAAAAAATAGATCCCAGAAGCCACACACGTGAAAAACAAAAAACTGCATGCCATCTTTCCTTAAAAAAACGCAAAGATAGGTGCTATAAAAAGCATACACACAGACAATAACTCTTGAAGCCGCACGTAGAAAGTGAGTCCAAATATCAGTTTGGAAAAAGCAAAAGCCACGCAAAAGCCTCACGTCCAAAATAAGGAGTCAAAAATAATTTGTTTTTACATTTAGCGTCCTCTCTCTCTAACACTAAAATCTCTTGAGATCGTGGAGGATAGGAGATATTCTAGGAGTTAACAGCTCACATGTACAAAAAAAAAAATCCAGAACGCCCACGTCTAAGGTAGCTGCAAAGAAAAAACACGCACGTCTTGGTTCTGAATAACCAAAAAAAGCATGCATTCTTTCCTTTAAATTTGATGATCAAGATCTTTTAGAAGATCCCCACAAAAAAAAAGATCTTTTAAAAGAACTTTGTTTATCTGCAAAACATATAGAGATTTGTATACCTATTTGTTATTCTATTGCATGGTTGTCATATAATAAATCTGAGATCTTTTTTCTATATTATAAATTTGTAAAATAATAATGGCCCATTAATATCAATCCAAAAATTATAAGTGCCAGATTCAGACGCGTGTGCATATCAATGGTTTTTTTGGTTAATGCAGTTATGTATGATTACCATTCCTTGATTTAAATTTGAGAATGTATAATCTAACTTCTATTTTTATTCTGCTATTTTATTCGTTTCACTGATTTTTTAATATGTCTCCAGTTGTCTCCTTTTCGTTTCTTTGTTTCCTTCATTTTAGGTAATACAATTGTGAGAAACAATTGGTGATAGACACACGAATTGTTTTCTTATATGGGTCAAAAAAGTATTAGTTATCAAGTGATTGCACACATTAGTTACATTTTCACAGTTATATTTTTCAGAAAGCCAAGAAATAGATCAGAAGCATTTTCATTGTGGGACATTTACTTATAGTACGGTATATACCGCTTATTGGTATGTTCAAATGGTGTTGGTTGATACATATTTGAATATGTATTCAGTCTAAAATTATAATTTTCGTCAGAATGTGAAATATTTTTTGATACAACAGTTATGTTGACTGCGTTTCCTTGCATACTTTTTTTCAGTTATGTTTTCATTCAAAGTACGCACAAATTAATCAATGATGCCAACTCTATATCGATGAAATCTATAGAAATCTGACTATGCTTAAATTGTATCCTTTTTGGAGGCCCAGAAATAGACATATCTGTGTTTTCGCTTTAGTTACCAACATAATATCCATAGAATCAAACAATTATAATAGATGTACCATCATGGAGTATGTATACTACTATAGTGAATATTTTTTAATACCTTGAAAGTATGCTTTTATTATGCTTTGTGAAAGAGACATGTGCGGCCCTCCTTCTAATCAGTTTCATTTATATACTTAAACCATGAGGATCTAATGTTTTGAGTTTCAAAAATTATTTGAAACAGAGTAGTTCCTAAACCGTGCAGGCGCACGGGTTGACGACTAGTTATTATAGTTTCTATTCCACTGTGGTGGTTCTTAGTTGCCTTGTGCATCAATCCATCACTTACTGTGGTCGCCATCTCTACTCATCATCACAATCCCCCATCCACTCGTGACGCTTAAAAAACAATGGCAACCATCTTCCTCTTTAGTGTTAGCTGAACGGATGAGCCACCACCAATTGCTTTTGAGAACCATTGGAAAAGAACACCCACCCTAGAATATGTGAAAAATGAATGATCCGCACAGGAACGCTATTGACAGACAATAACATAACAAAACCCCACTGCCTAACCCCTGCGTCGCCCCCCAGGCAACATGGGAAACCCTAGCTAAGCCGCCACAACTCCTGGATTTGATCGTGATCGCATCACCGCCATTGGAGGGGACCCCGACGAAGCCCGTGCATGCCCAAGGAAGGTACCAATCGGGCGCTCCCACCTTCCCGTGGCATTGCTGCACGGGGACAATGGCTTCTGAGCTCAGGGCATGCTCCTTCTCCAGCAACAAAGCACCGGCGCCTTCCCCTGGACTCCTGTCTATGGCAGCGCCTCCCTCCCGGCTACACGCGTGAGGTCGTGTGGCGGGCTTGGCCATAGGTGCTATGGCGGAGGGCTCCAGCAAGCCCTAACGTGTCTTGCGGCATGTTCGCATATACGCCGACCATGGCCATGCACCTTGGTGATTGCTATAGTCCATCGGTGGCTACTCCGCGCGCTGCTGCTACGCCAGGCCTACAAGTGTTCTGGTACATTCTGCCACGGACCTCAGGGTCTTCGCCGGCGTGTTGTCGTGCACACGGTGAATCTTGCCCTCGCTACCTTTCCCGGTTGGCCTGGACCGGTATTCTCTAGTGTTCATGGCTCGCTAACATTCTCTCCCATAGTGGCTCTAGCTCCAATGCTTGGGAAGCTGCACCTTATCGGCTTTTGGCTCACTAGCATTTTGGTGGCTCCGGCCTCATCCGTCTGAATCTACGTCTCTCAAGACCCTAGATCACTGACGTTGCCAACTGCAGCCACATCCCATGTGTTATATAATACCTCGGAATTTAAGAAACGATTATGGAATACGTCGTGTAAGTTTACCAAGTTTGACTTTTTCAGACAATTACATGTTCGGAGAATCTGAGACCGTGATTCATGTCACCTCATTGCGAAGATCAAAATGGCCTATATTTTGCGCACAATGGAGTACATATGAATTTTGGAGACAATGCACAATTATGAGAATAAACAAGGACGAAAAAAACAAGTTCAGAACTTCAGATAAGGATAGAGGAGAAAAGAAGAAATAAATATCTCTAATTCTAACACTATCGTGCACGAACCCAAGCAACGAACGCCTCATCCGGAGTCTAGCTGTCGTTGTCTAGGATTCGAGCCCTTGCCACTGCTGTCGTAGTCTTTTCAAACATAAGGTACCAGGACTCTAACAAAACTCAACTAATAAATACTCATGCTATTTTACTGGATTCCCTAAGACAGTTCCTCCTACCGCATACCCAGCTGCCACATTAGAATTGTAGCGCGGCTCACTTTTCTTCGATCCAAGACCTTCCTCGTCTTATTGTGGCGCCTCTGTTCCAAGAAAAGCAGAGCAAAGATCAAGATAGAGACATAATTTAGCATGACATGATCTGGACAACCATCTGTACAATGAAAATCAAATGTTGCACGACACTCGAATGTCAGATAGATAGAATCATTCCAGCAGTACAGATACTAAATGCATTGATACCCCAAACAGACATATTAACAATTTACCCACCAAGGCATACAAAATTGGAGACATAATCAGAGGGTAACACAAACGTTACCCAGGTACCCTACATTTTTTTTAGCTATTTAGATAGATTGCAGTATACACCCCGCCTTTACATTTGAAAAACTCTTAGGGATTAATTACCATGCTCGGGGAAACAATTAACATCGACAAGTCCTCTATCATCTTCAGCAAAAACACAAGGGAGCCAGACAGGCTTGCACTAATGAGCACGCTTGGAAACAATACGCAAGCTATGTCTGATTAGTACCTTGGCCCGACGCTTGTGGGTAAGTTGGAAAATTAAAGTAATATGATATAACCCTCTAGACAAAGCATAAATAACGATATACAAAAAAAATTATTTCTCAATATCATCACCGTCCAGAGAAAGAAACAAGCAACTCCATTTATTGTTAACCCTTGAGGACACCAACAATATCACTTCAAACAGTTATCAGAAGTATTATGAATGACTCTTAGCAAAATAATTGACAAGACTGTTATGTATGCAATGCAGAGAACTCGTATTACCTTCAGTATAAAAACTTCTATATGGATAACACATTTTATAATCCCAAGACGTTTTTGTACCAATATGTCTGAACTGCATCGAGTCAAGCTGGAACATGAAGTGATGACGAGATTCAAAACATAGGAAGATCAAATTTGTGTTCTCGTCATACCCCATCATCATAACCGATCTTGTTATGCTCGGAAATAAGCGATGTGAAATTTGATCGTCCAGTTGAATAGTTTTCTCTAGCACCCACGAGACAACGTCATCACAGTTGGAGTTCCTCGCCCATAGTTGCATGCTTAGGTTTTTTGAGCAAACAGCCAGGCCAAGGCCACCGTCCGCTCTTCGCAAGGGCTGAAAATACCAACAGTTGACATGAGCATAGGCGTCTGCTGGCTTCTCAATCACAACAAACTTCTGATTTCCAAAATCAAACTGAAGGAGGTCTGCGCTGTAAAGCAACCAGCAAAGTGTATTTCCAACTAGGACGCCGGGCCTGTCCATGTGAACCGCATATCGAGTCGCTGTCGTGATAACTTTTCCCCATGTGTCAGACTTGGATTCATAGAGACATGTGAATGCCTTTGCTTGGTTACGACAGTCCCCAACCAATACTAGTGTAAATGCGCTCAAATGGCAATCACCCTGCACCGGGAGATCGTCCGAGGCAGAGCAGAGCACTGCGGCAGTCTCGACCGCGCAATCACAGCGATTGTTGAGCCCCGGCGGAAAAGCCACGTGGTGTTGGATGCCTGCGATAGGGTTCCACACGAGGATCTCGCGGAGTTCATGGTGTTGGATGGCGGCAGTCGACGAGGGTGAGGTGGCAAAGACGAGGGATAGAGCTCATACTGGGGGTGAACCCTGACATTGCAGTGAAGCCGGCCCCTTCATATTTTCTGTCGAAGTAGCCCAAGAGAGGAGGCTGCCGGTGGTGCTTGCGGAAGCGTTGGACGAATCGGCGGTCGGCGAGGATGCCACGCCAGCGCCTGCAGACGAGGGATGCGCGCTGGAAGGACGACGGCTTAGGAGGCAGGCGGAGCAGGATCTCCTCCAGGAGGTCGTCGTCATCCAGCGGCGCTAGCGAGGAACGACGGCTCATCGATCCAGGCCCGATGTGGCGCCTGGCGTGGGATCGACGGCGGCGTGCTGACGGCTGCAACCCCACGTCGCCGCCGGTGGGATGTGGGACGGGCGGCGGCTGGCGTCCGTGGAAGATACACACAGCCGCTGATGTGAACATCCGGCCCAGTTCTGGCCCAGATGAAGCGAGCTGGGTGGATCCCGTCTACTGTTTTTTTTCCTTCTGCGATAAATTTATTCACCGTTGGTCTCCAAAGACCAGCTGATGTTAGCCTACCAACTTCGGCAATGAGTAAGGGCGACGCTACGGGTCGGCCGGCGGATAATAAGAAAATATCCGCCGCCTCGTTAACCATTCGATCGACACATTAATGACCGTCCAATATATCCGCGTAAGTAGCCACTCTTTTGCAAATATTGGTGTTATAGAAGACCCTCTGCAACTGCAAGCTTGTTGCAATCACCTGATCTTTTATTTCTTGCAACAAAGGTTTTGTTGCAGGAATTTTTGCAACAAAGTTCTTGTGCAGGAATTTTCACAACAAAGGTCTTGTTCCAGGATTTTTTTTTTCGAAAAGGGGGTTTACCCCAGCCTCTGCATCAAAATGATGCATACGGCTCATATTATTAAAAAAACCGGTAACAAAGTCTTCAAGTCTCAAAGTAAGAAATAAAACAAAACGCTCATAAGAGCCAGATCGAAAGCCACAACCGGCTGGCAAATAAAATAGGAGCACTACATGCCTATCCTATTACATGACCGTCATCCAAACCGGTTGAAAATAACAAAGGTCTTGTTCCAGGAATTTTGGCAATGTCTTTTTTTTTTGCAGTAGGTCTTGTTGTAGATTTTTTTTTTATTTTTTGCAGTAGGTCTTGTTACAAAAAGGTTAGATTTTTTTTATTTTTTGCCTCACCAATCGCGGTTGTGGTGCTCGTGGTGGTGCCGCTCACAACTTGAATGCTCTCGGCACATCGCTCACCGCCGTTATCATGGCCGGTGGCTGGACTTGGGAAGTCCATCATTGCTAGCAAACACCATTCGTGCTTTGTAGAAGACGGCTGATGCAAGCGGTTGCAAATTAATAAAGGGAAAAAATGAGTGGAGGGAAGAGGTTGTAGAAGAGATAAGGTTAGAAAGAGATCAGCGTAGGTGGATGACGCGTTGAAGTTTTCCGCCGGCTGGAGGGAAGGTTTTCCCAATGAGTGAACCATGATAAACTAACAAGAACATTTTCACAACTTACTACACAAAACGCTTTTCAGCCAATTCACCCATGATGAAGTAACAACTAGCCAATTATATTTCTCGTAACTGAACTGCATAGCGCTTTTGAGATTTGGAGCTGCGAGACAATATAGTTTCTCTTCCACTGTGGTGGTTGTTAGTTGCATTCCGCGTGCATCAGTCGTTCAGGTCACCACATGCACACTCTACCCCTATGAGCACCTTTGAGAGACTGAGCCGGTATATCATCTTGAGATTGATGAAGTCACTAAAGACGCCACGTAGTCGACGGGAACATCTCCTTCCAGTGAACGCGCATTGAGGAAAATCCTAAAATAAACCCAGGAATAAATACAAGCACCAGGAGCTACAAGGTGTCTGTGTCATGTGACGTTACGGTTCGTGCCGGCGCGGCAACTCCATACCTAGGTGTGTGTGTGTTTGGTGTGACTGTTGCCTATGGTCGACCGCGGCTAAGTTCATTGTTAAGCTCGGAACAGGGGATGTGAAATTTGATCGGCTCCGGTTGAAAAAATGTTCCCATTTTTTTTAAATGTTGTTTACGAAATATGTTCATGCTCAAAAATTATACATAGATTTAAAAAAGGTTTGTGTTTTCAAAAAATGATCTAGTTTTTAGAAATTATTTTAATTATTTAAAAAGGTTCACATTTCAGAAAATACTAACCTTTTTGTAAAAAACTCGTGTTTTGAAGCTTCAAAAAAGTCTCACATCTGTCATCGTTGATGACTTCATTAGGTTCCCAGCGACATAATATCCATGAGGTCAAATTGTGTCAAAGTGGTTAGCTAGGTGTAATGTCCAGCAGTTACTCTCGCGTTCCATCCCTGACACCAACACTTTTTTGGGATTTTTAATGTTTGAACTGACACAACCAGCAAAAAATAAAATTTGTTGCTCAACAAGGAAAAACAGACAAAAACAAACAAAGGGCCACCTAGATGTGAGCTATTATCTCATATCTAGGTGTGACATAGTTAAACCCTAATACAAAAAGGTGTATTTGTATATATGGTTAATTTTGCACATATGAGAGATGAAGAAGGATACAAAACATGTAAATCTTCAAAAAGGTGTAAAGGAGTATAGAAATGCACCTCACACGGATACAAAAGGTGTAATGTTCAAAAAGATGTCGGTCAAAAGTCACATGTAATCAAACAATTGACATGCTACTCAAAAACCTCCCCATGAATCACGTAACAAAAAAAATATAGAGCACCAAAATGTAGATTAACTTGTAGAGTTTTTTTTATCAATTTTGTACAGTCAATGATTATTCTTTGACATTTTAGTTTGTTGCTAAAACGAAATCTCACACTACAATTTGAATCAAAATTCAATACGTTTAATAGCCTCCACGAAAGATCTTGCTCTCTTCTATAGCTTTCCTTGTCGTGCCATCATCTATGATAATTGTGAGCGTACATAGCACTTGACAAGTACCTTGTTACAAATAACTCTACTCGTGTTGGGACTGCAGGTATATCTTGCTCTCGGGGGCGGGAACCCTAGCTGCCGCCGCCCCCGTCTTCTCCATCCTCTTCCCGCCGCCGCCAGAGGACGCCGGGAGGCAAAGCCTGCTTGGCCGACGGTGGGGGCGGGGATGCCTTCTCGCGTTAAGACCTCTTGCGTGGGGATGCCTTCTCGTGTTGAGACCTCTTGCACGACGGCCCTGGACGACGCGGCTTAGGCGGCGGAACATGGGAGCCGGGGCGGCGGCCCCTGGTGCTGGTGGTGGTGCTGCCGAGGTGGTTGCATGGGCGGCGCTAGCGAGGTACCACGATTGCGGCGCGGTGGCGCAACTTCGCATCGGCAGCGCGGCGGCGGCTTGGCCCTAGTGTTCTTCTCGGGTCAATTCATCGATCTGGCCACTAGTGAGTTCCGGAATTTTCCATGCGAGATCTAATTGGATTGGTGAAATGGCCCTGGATTTCTGGATCGGAGGGGTTCCGGTTGAGTGCGCATCCATACATCTATCCGTTGGCTTCAAGAGGGCGCGGCGCGAAGCTCCGCTCTGTGTCTATACCGCGGGACATGTCTTCCTCATGACTTCCGTGGTAAGGATAGAGAAGGGGAATGTCATGGTGGCTGAGATTGGAGGACATGAAGATGGGATGGAGAGGTATATTGGACGCGATGAAGTTGCTTCATAGGCTAATTGATGCGGAGCATCCCTCGTCCATCCACATGGACACGCCATCACCATCGCAAGCACCGAGAGGACCGGTGACAAGAGCACTGATACGTCTCCAACGTATCTATTTTTCCAAACACTTTTGCCCTTGTTTTGGACTCTAACTTGCATGATTTGAATGAAACTAACCTGGACTGGCGCTGTTTTTAGCACAACTAACATGATGTTTTTTTATGTGTAGAAAAGAAAAGTTCTCGGAATGTCCTGGAAATCCACGGAGGCACTTTTTGGAATTTATAAGAATTATTGGGCAAAAGAAATACACCAGGGGTCCAGGGCCTGTCCACGAGACAGGGGGGCGCCCCCCTAGAGAGAAACTTTCATCGCGTTTCACGACAGGGAGCCGCCGCCAAGCCCTAATCTCTCTCGGGAGGGCTGATCTGGAGAACTTTCGGGGCTCCGGAGAGGGGGATTCGTCGTCGTCGTCATCATCAACCAACCTCCATCACCAATTTCATGATGCTCACTGCCGTGCGTGAGTAATTCGATCGTAGGCTTGCTGGACGGTGATGGGTTGGATGAGATTTACCATGTAATCAAGTTAGTTTTGTTAGGGTTTGATCCCTAGTATCCACTATGTTCTGAGATTGATGTTGCTATGACTTTGCTATGCTTAATGCTTGTCACTAGGGCCCGAGTGCAATGATTTCAGATCTGAACCTATTATATTTCATGAATATATGTGTGTTCTTGATGCTATCTTTCAAGTCTATAGTCACCTATTATGTGTTATGATCCGACAACCCCGAAGTGACAATAATCGGGACACTTCTCGGTGATGACCGTGGTTTGAGTAGTTCATGTGTTCACTTTGTGCTAATGCTTTGATCCGGTTCTCTATTAAAAGAAGGCCTTAATATCCCTTAGTTCCATAAGGACCCCGCTGCCACCGGAGGGTAGGACAAAATATGTCATACAAGTTCTTTTCCATAAGCACGTATGACTATTTACGGAATACATGCCTACATTAAATTGATGAATTGGAGCTAGTTCTATATCACCCTATGTTATAACTATTGCATGAGGAATCGCATCCGGCATGATTATCCATCACTGATCTATTGCCTACGAGCTTTTCATATGTGCAAAAACCCCAAAACAGTTATCTTTACCTTTTGCTACCGTTACCTTTATTATCATACCACTTTTGCTACTAAACAGTTTGCTGCAGATACTAAGTTATCCAGGTGTGGTTGAATTGACAACTCAACCGCTAATACTCAAGAATATTCTTTGGCTCCCCTTGTGTCGAATCAATAAATTTTGGTTGAATACTCTACCCTCGAAAGCTGTTGTGATCCCCACTACTAGGAAAAGGGATACTAATGGCGCACCAGTTTTGCCTACTAATGGCGCATCACTGGTGCGCCATTAGTATCACGCCACTAGAATTTTTTTCTAATGGCGCACCACTGGTGCGCCATTAGTATCTGGTATACTAATGGCGCACCAGGCAGTGCGCCATTAGTTTTGCCCACGGTGCGCCACTAGTGTCTGCTATACTAATGGCGCACCACACTGTAATGCGCCATTAGTAACAAATTTTTTAATTTTTTTTCTTAATCTCAGGTCACTATTTCACCTATGAGATATCCAACACATATATATACAACAAGCATCGATATAACAATCATAGCCAACACACAAGTTCCATCATATATACATACATAGCCAACACACAAGTTCCATCATATATACATAGATAGCCAACACACAAGTTCCATCGTTACATATTACAAAAGTTTCACATTGTTCATCCAACACCGTTATCCATCAATTCATAAAAGTTTCACATTGATACAAAATAAAAACACAAATGGAAAAGAAGCACTCCATCCATGCAAGCTTCCGTGAATTAAATCAAATCTGCAAAATGATAAACAAGAAGTTAGAAGAAGAAAAAGAAGAAGACTAGAAGAATACTAGAAGAAGAAGAACACTAGAAGAAGAATAAGAAGAATTTTGGAAAAGAAATAAGAAGAAGACTATAAGCTTATTATGTAAACTTGATCATTTTGTGCTAACATAAGTTATTTTGGAGATAACCTATAGGAAACTAAGCATATAAGCTCTAAGTTAGTATATTAGAGCCAACTTAGGTAAAATGAAGCTAACCTATGTCATTTTGGAAAAGAAGAAGAATAAGAAAAGACTATAAGCTTATTATGTAAACTTGATCATTTTGTGCAAACATAAGTTATTTTGGAGCTAACCTATAGGAAACTAAGCATATAAGCTCTAAGTTAGCATATTAGAGCCAACTTAGGTAAAATGAAGCTAACCTATAGGAAACTAAGCATATTAGAGATAACATAGGTAACTAAGTATATATATATATATATATATATATATATCATTTTGGAGATCTGACATACCTGACAAAGTTCAGTTCTCATGCATTGTTCTTCTCCTTCTCCTTCCTCAGTCTGATGCGCCAAGAGCGGCGAGGCGGTGGAGGCGGTGGAGGCAGTGGGATGTAGTCTTCTACCTCAATTGGCGTGGTCATGTCGCCCAGCTGTGGGATCGCCGGCGCCACCACCGGTGCGTGGTCATTGTCAGGCACCACCACCATCGCGAGGCCACCTTCAGGCACGACCATCACTAGGTCATCCTCAGCCACCTCCATCTCTTGCCCATGGTCAGCCACCACCATATCTTGCCCATGGTCAGCCACCATCATCTCTTGCCCTTGGTCAGCCACCACCAGCGCTAGGTCATCCTCAGCCTGATGCCCATCGTCATCCTGCAGCTCCTCATCCCCACTCTGCTCCTCTTCTCCCGCACTCCAGTCCGGATCATCCTTCTTGTTGTCTATGCTGCTGCCAGAATAGCTGCTGCTTTCGCTACAGCCAGAATCGCTGCTGCTTTCGCTACAGCCATGGTCACTGCTGCTTTCGCTACAGCCATGGTCGCTGCTGCTTTGGCTGTAGCCATTGTCGCTGCTGCTGCTCCCATTACCTGTCCAAATGCAACAATGACCGTTAACAATCGATGTGAGACAAAGCCAAATGTAGAGGAATAAGAAGAGGCAGAACGTATCGGCATCATAATCTTCAGCGTAGCGCATGCGACACATAGTCGCGTTGAACACCTTCACAATGAGCATGGTGGCGTCGTCATACGTCAAGAGAAGGAAGTACCCCAGCCGCAGGTCGTAGGCACGGTAGAACTTCTCCCACCCACGAGACAAGTACATGTGGCCCTCCTTGATCACCAACTCCACATCCCACAGCCTGCAAAACCCGCTGCCGGCCTGTCGCACCTTCACATTATTTGGCGGATCTTCACCCATCAGCATGTTCTTAAAACTGTCAGGCAGCCTCTGCAGTTTGGGACAATGAGTGATGTAGGCAAACAACAGATATCATAATGAGATGGGTGAAGCTAGGGGAGATCTCTCATTTTATATACCTGCGTCATGGATGATACTGAAGTCCCAAGTATGATAGTGAAGAACTCGGAAGCATCCAACTCGTACTGCGGTGTCGCAGAGCGGCGGTGGCTGCTTCCCGCCATCTCTGATAATTAAGCAGCAGAAGAGACCAATTAGTACCCTTACAACAGATCATAAAACATGCATGATAACATGCATTAGTCGCAAGTACCCCATATGTCCTATTTTTAGCAAAGTCATGCTAAAATTCACGGAAAATTTTAGCATGACCTTTGCTGAAAATAGGACATATGGAGTACCCGAATTTGCCGGAACGGAAGTTAATCGACATTCCGGCAAACTCAAGGGCCTATCTTTGCTCAAGTTTTTGACAGTAGCCTCTGAAGAAAACAACATTGCAATATTCAAGTTCACAGGATAAAAAAATCATCCACATTCACCAACCCACATGATGTTAAAACCCACATGAGCTGTAAACAGACTTAAAAAACCCACTTGATGTTATAACTGTATACACTGAACATGATGATACCAAACGGGAAGGAAAATTGTATCACTCTAGATTAGTGTAGCCACTATCTAACAAAACCAGAATGTTAACAAAATTACACCATGATGATACCAAATTCTTGTAGCAGTACAATGAGTTCACAGGATAAAAAAATCATCCACATTCACCAACCCAAACTGGTGGAGATACAGCAAACCAGAACCTCCCAGGTTGCATAACAGCAGTAGCAACAGGTTTATTCTTCTTCTTCATAAACATTAATTGGTGTGGGTCACTCTATCTGCCCTCTAATGACTCACTCAACTTAACAGGACAGCCCACAAGCATTGTTTTGATTCCAACAGCTGCTGTAAAATACATCCAGCAAAGGTGCTCTAAAATCAGAAATACTACCCCCCAAATCTTTAGCTCAGTTCTGAAAATACATGGTCTTCTAGTTACAATACTACGCCCCAACAGTCAAAATTTCAAACCACACACTTACTTTCAACTATAAACAAAACTGACTTGCTGTTAATGAACAGTGCCTAAAGATATATAAAACTCCATTGCAAATGTGCCATGTCAATAAAACAACTCATGGAAGTAAACTACTAGCAGGCTCAAAAGTCAAGTAAACTGAAGATTATGACAGCTTGCAAACACTGGACCATGTCATTATCATGGCAGTCCACTATATATTTTTATGACAAAATACATCATTATCAGGGCACATTATGGCCATTTTCTTACATGATGCTAATTGTACCTAACTCAACATATTTCTCACCTTGGAGGTGTTGCTGCTGCTGCACTGTCTGAACTTCAATTCCTTTACCTCCTTGGAAACCTGAAATATGCAGATGTATATGATGATTCTAAGAAAAGGGAAAAGGTGTATCAAGAACAGATTCACATGTGTGGATGTTAGCCATTTTATAACATTGCATAGCATTAGTCAGACAGAGCTGAGCCTTTCACCACTATATAATATTGCCATATAAAATTACAAATTTATGTAACCTGGATTTTTTTTGTATGAAACCTAGTCAATGTGACAATATATAAACTACTGATCTACTAGTTATCAAGTTGAGAAATTGACCGCATATAAGCAAAAGCAATATCAGACTTGACTAGAGATACTTGTAAAGTTGTAAGTTATATCTTACCAGTGTGCTAACGGAAATTGTACTAATTAGGGTTCTTATTATCTTCTGGAATATAAATTCTTCTCAATTACTTAGGAAAATTACTGGATGTCTTACAAATTACAGAGGGAGTTAATAATTTCAGTCTCATAAGAAAAAATTCATCAATACTATGCATCATCTTCCTACTATGCATCATCTTCCTACTATACTTGCTACTCATCTTCAGAACCAAACAGCAGCAAAAACAGTTGAAGAGAGGCTCACGAGAGGACACTCAAATTTGCTAACCCTAGAACACGGGGAAGAGGGCTGTGGTACTTTGGGAGGTAGCCTTGGGGGAGGAGGGAAGGGGAGAGGTGAGGAATCACTGTGGGATAACGGCAGGCTGCCGAGGAGGGCGCCAGGCCGAGGGAGGCGGCGGGCTGCTGGCCGAGGAGGAGGCGGCGCGCCGAGGAGGAGGTGCGCCGAGGAGGAGGCGGCGGCCGAGGAGGAGGCGGCGTGTCGAGCTTGCCACCCACCTTGGAGCCGGAACCCTAGGGCGCGGCAGGGCAAGTGACGGAGGGGACGGAGGGGACGGAGGGGCGGCGCCACGGGAGGCGGGGCTCGGGGGGAGGCGGTGCTCGAGGGGGAGGAAGGGGAGAGGGAGGCGGCGGGGGCGCGTGGGCGGCTGCGGCGGACGGAGGCGGCGGCTGCGGCGGCGGCGTACGGTTGGGGTCGATCGAGGGAATCTGGCGAGGGAGGGAGGGAGGACACAGTGCGAGGGCAGTAGGTGGAGGAGTGGGGGAGGGTTCTAATGGCGCACCACCCCCTCGTGCGCCATAAGTACGACTATTCTAATGGCGCACCTCCCCTCGGTGCGCCATTAGAATTTTGTTTTAATCTAGCCCGACTTGTCAGGTTATGTACCACCTAACCCTATCTACATCAGAACCCGCCCACTAGGCCGACTGGTCAGCACGCAACACACACACTAGGAGGTCCTGGGTTCGATTCCTAGGCTCCCCAATATTTTTTTATGCATTTTAAATGCTGTTTGATATTTATTTGTATTTAAATATGTTCAAACTTGTTTAAATCATAACAGTAATAACTTTTATAAAAACAGTAATAATTTTTTAAAAAATAAGTTCAAATTTGTTACCTGAAAATATCATCGGCGGCGGCGGTGGAGCGGGGGAGGGTGCGGGGGCCGGGTGCTCGTCGGGGCGGTGTGAGGCGGGAGGTTGCAGTGGGTGGGGCGGCGGCGGTGGAGCTAGCGGGGAGGTGCGGGTGGGATCGAGATGGAGGGGATCGAGATCGAGATGGAGGGGAATCGAGATCAAGATGGAGGGGGATCGAGATCAAGTGTCCTCATGAATTCAAAAAGTGCCCATGAAATTTAAAAATATTCATGATATCAAAAAGTGCCTATGAAATACAATCGAGAAATGAAGACTACGATTTGAATACAATCGATCTTAGCTAGCTATCTGTTCACAACCTTCTTGCCCTTCTTTTTCGCAAATGGAGTTCTTATGGGGGATCGAGATTGAGATGGAGGGGGAATCGAGATCAAGATGGAGGGGGATCGAGATCAAGTGTCCATATGAATTCAAAAAGTGCCCATGAAATTTAAAAATATTCATGATATCAAAAAGTGCCTATGAAATACAATCGAGAAATGAAGACTACGATTTGAATACAATTGATCTTAGCTAGCTATCTGTTCACAACCTTCTTGCCCTTCTTTTTCGCAAATGGAGTTCTTATGTGGAACGGACGTCCTTTAGGTAGGGTGGTCCTGCTTCTTCTTGTGGTGTGTGCTGCTACTTCATCGTCGTCGTCATGTTCGATCTTCGGGTCGCCGTACTTGTCGAAGTCTTGCTCATTGGCTACTCCATCCATTCCGATGATCTTCCTTTTGCCTCTCCTCACAACAACAGAACTGGGCTTTGACGGGTTGGTAATGAAGAAGCATTGGTCCACTTGGGAAGCCAGTACCCATGGCTCATTTTTCGCGGTGACATTTGCGCCCGCGGTCTTGGATTTGGCTTCGGGTATAACCATGGTGGTGAAATACCGGTCTTCTTTTAGGACGCTCTTGGCCCATCTGACACGGAACATCGGGACCTTCTCTCCAGCGTAGCTCAGCTCCCAGATCTCCTCGATCCTTCCGTAGTATATGTCCTTGTCCTCGGTGTAGAATGTGTAGCCCTTGATATCGTACGCCTCATAGGTCATCAGGTTGTGCTCGGCGCCCTGTGACAAGGCGAATATGAGTTGTTCTTCCGCGGAAGAATCCTCATGTAAAGGGTACGACAGAAGATTCTACTTGAACCAACGCGTGAAACATGAGTTGTGCTCTTTGAGTATATCTCCGTCCGTCCTCTGTTGGCCTCGGTCATTGTACGTCTTCTCAATAAAGGTTTTGTGCTCTACCACCCAAGGATCGACCATGTCTATGTGTTGTAGCGCGACTAGGTTTGCTCTTTCAAAGTCGGCGAGTCGACCCTCGTAGTCGACATGCATTTCGCGGCGACCCTCACGGTGACCCCATCCAGCGAGCCTGCCGAGGTGCCTGTTGACGGGCAGACCAACGGGGTTCTCGATGCCTAGATAATTCGTGCAGTAGGAGATGCACTCTTCGGTCAGAAAGCCCCTGGCTATACTTCCCTCTGGACGTGACATGTTCCGAACGTATCCTTTGATGACACCATTCATCCTTTCGAACGGCATCATGCTGTGCAGGAACGTCGGCCCGAGTTGGATGATATCCTCCACGATATGGACCAGCAGATGCACCATAACGTCGAAGAATGCGGGCGGGAAGTACATCTCAAGCTCGCATAGTATCACCACGATCTCTTCCTGTAGCCTTCTGAGTTGCCTCACGCCAATCGACTTCCGAGAGATGACGTCGAAAAAGTTGCATAGGCCAAATAGCGTTTCACGGACGTGCGCGTCCATGATCCCACGGATTGCAACTGGAAGTATCTGCGTCATCAGCACGTGACAGTCGTGAGACTTCATCCCGCTGAACTTCTGCTTCGCTGGGTCTAGGTATCTGCTTATCTTCCCCGCGTAACCATAAGGAAGTTTTACTCCTAGGAGGCAGGTGAAAAACTGCTCGATCTCCTCCTGACTTAGAGTGAAGCACGCGGGAGGGTAGTCATTTCCGGTCTTCTTGGCCTTTTTGCCTTTGCGACGACTTTTTGTGTCCTGCTTCGCCTCATCATCATCATCATCATCATCATCATCATCATCATCATCATTAGCGTGAAGCTCCTGCCTGATGCCCATTGATTTCAAGTCTGCCCTTGCTTTCGGCCCACCTTTGGTCCTCTCTGGCATGTTGAGCAGGGTACCAAGCAGACTCTCGCACACGTTCTTCGTGATATGCATGACATCAAGGCTGTGAGGCACACAATGGATCTTCCAGTACGGCAAGTCCCAGAAAACAGACCTCGTTTTGCATACCTGCAGCAGCGGCTCTGGCGCCTTTCGCTTTTTTCCCGGCTCTGGCGCCTTTTTTCCCGGCAGTGGGCAGTCTTTCCAATTTTTCAACAGCTCGTCTATTTCCTCGCTGCTCCTCGTACACGGGCGTTTTCGGGGTTCGGTTTCACCATCGAACAGATCCTTGCGTTTCCTCCACGGGTCATCGTCGCGAAGCCACCTTCGATGTCCCATGAACACGGTTTTCGAAGACCCAGGATCTCTATCTAGCTGGTGATATGTTGTGTCATCCATGCACCTTACGCATCCAGAAAATCCGTGGACTACCTGCCCCGCGAGATATCCGTAACCGAGATAGTCGTGCACCGTCGTGAGCAGTGCGGCTCTCATAGGGAAATATTCTTTCTCTGCGGCGTCCCACGTATTGGCTGGCGTTTTCCACAGCGTGTCTAGCTCCTCCTTCAGCAGCCCCAGATACAGATTGATGTCGTTCCCTGGTTGTTTCGGCCCTTCAATTAGCATACTCATGTGAATGTACTTCCTCTTCATGCACAACCAGGGGGGAAGGTTGTACATCCACACAAACACAGGCCAGGTGCTATGTGTGCTTCTCTGGCTGCCAAACGGATTGACTCCATCGGTGCTCGCGCCCAGCACGATGTTCCTTGGATCCTTCCCAAATTCTGGGTATTCGAAGTTCAATGCTTGCCACTGGCTCGCATCCTTTGGGTGACTCAGCATCTTGTCTTTTTTATTTATCTCCGGATCATTTCCGTCATCTTCCCGCTTCTTCTCCTCCCTATCCGCGTGCCAACGCAGGAGATTTGCTACCTTAGGGTCCGCGAAATACCACTGCAGACAAGGAGTGATCAGAAAGTACCACACCGATTTTCGAGGAGCATTCTTCCTCTTCTTGTATCGAGTGACGCCGCACACCGGACATATGGTAGACTCCGCGTGCTTGTCCTGATAAATGATGCAATTGTTCATGCACACATGGTATTTCACGTGCGGTAAATCCAAAAGACACACGATTTTCTTCGCCTCCTCGAAACTGGTCGGGCACTTGTTCCCCTTGGGAAGACGTTCGTGCCAGAATGACGTGTTCTCGTCGAAGCATGCGTCGGTCATTTTGTGTTTTACCTTCATCTCCAGAGCCATGAGCGTTACTTTCAGGCGGGTATCCTCGGGCCTGCATCGTTCATACAATGGAGTAACCGCGTCTATCTCCAGTTGATCCAGCTTGGCTTTCTCTCGGCGGCAGCTCTTGCGTTATCCGTGCGCTTATGAAGCAGCTCTTGAATATGAGGGTCCTGCACCCAGCCTCCATCGTCGTCTGCTCCGGCATCTTCATCTTCATGATCATGCCCTTCGTCTTGATCTTCCTCATCATCATGTACGACATTTTCTACATGATGATTGTGTACATCATCACCGTCGTGATCATGTCCTGGAGATTCTTCGTCTTCTCGCCCGCCCTCGCCGCAGTGGTTGTCTTGTTGCCCTTCCTCATTTCTTGCCCGGCCCCCATGGACGACTTCATAGTCATCTTCATCACCTTGCCACCGATAGCCATCCATGAAACCACGCAAGAGCAGGTGGTCCCGCGCCTGCCCGGAATCCGGGTCCGCAATAAGGCTCTTCAGCTTGCATCTTCGACACGGACATCTTATCTCCGTCTCGTTCTTTTGAAGCATCTCGGCCTTCGCGGAGCTCAAAAACCTATTCACGATGCCTTCGGTCATCGTGCGGACCATGGTCGCCAGCGGGGTAGAGCAAAACGATATTTTAGAACCAAGAAAAATTTAGCATGACCTTCCTAAAAATAGGACAAAAAGAATGCATAGTGCCAAAATTCTCGCGAAACAAAAATGAATCAACATTCCGCAAAATATTGGCAACTATCGCATTTCAAATACCGTACCTGCAAACACAAACATATATGCAACACCACAAACACAAGCAACACCACAAATATACATAGATCTAGCTAGGCCACAAAAGTGCATGTGCACGTTGTTGGAGCGAGCTAGGGAGAAAAAAGTAGATCTACAACATGAAGATAGCTTTCCCTTACTTACCTATCAAAAAGGTAATTTCACCACTTAATTTTGATGAATCTATGGTGCAAATGAGGTGAGGAGGAGGAGGCAGCCGATAAGCTTAGAGAAGGAGGTGGGGGGAATGAAGTGGGGAAAGTGAGTGTGTAGGTGTGGCTGTCCAAAAATATCTAGCTGGTCCCAGGTTACTAATGGTGCACCACTAAGCCATGTGCCATTAGTAACCCAACATACTAATGGCGCACCACAGAGACATGCACCATTAGTAGTTTTGCAAAAAAGTAAAAAAAATAATTTTTATACTAATGGCGCACCGTGGCACAGTGCGCCATTAGTAGTTTAAACTACTAATGGCGCACTTTGGCATAGTGCGCCATTAGTAGGTTTGCAAAAAAGTAAAAAAATTATATACTAATGGCGATGTCTTAATGCGCCATTACTAGTTCTAACTAGTAATGGCGCACTTTGCCATCCTGCGCCATTAGTTTGTATGGAAAAATGGGAAAAAATCAATAGTAGTGGCGCACCGTGAGCACGGTGCGCCATTAGTGTCTTCCACACTAATGGCGCACGAGCAACCGGTGCGCCATTAGTATATAGTAGTGGCGTACTACTTACCTGGTGCGCCATTAGAATCAGTCCTATCTATAGCCCTTTTCCTAGTAGTGCCCCTATACTTGTGGGTTATCAAGACCTATTTCTGGCGCCGTTGCCGGGGAGCATAGCTCTATTCTCTGGGATTTATAGTTGTTGATCAGTATGAAGAACTTGAAAGACGCTAAAACTAAGATTTTGCCCTCAACTACGAGGGGAGGTAAGGAACTGCCATCTAGCTCTGCACTAGATTCTCCTTCCGTTATTAGTAAGCTTGCGACACCTAAACCTGCTACTGCTATGAATTCTGATATGTCGCATGTTATTGATGATGCCACTTCTGCTATGCATGATGAAACTACTTCTGTGCGTGATACTACTTTGCCATTAGGTGAATTTCTAGATGAACAACTTGCTAGAGTTAGGGGGATGAAATTACTGAAGATCCTATTACTGATGATAGTGATGATGAAGGTTCCCCCAATGATTATGTATTACCTGTTGTTCCTAAGGGTTATGTTATGAATGAAAAAGCTGCTTTGGAAATCCTTGCTTGCAATGATAGAAATGATCTTAAGAAATTATTAGCTAAATGGAAGCAGCGGTCTCTTAATGCTAGAATGAAACCCGATCCTGCGTTTTCTACTTCACCTATCTGTGTTACTGATAAGGATTATGAATTCTTTGTTGATCCTGATATTATTACTTTAGTTGAATCTGATCCTTTTTATGGCCTTGAATCTGAAACTGTTGTGGCACATCTTAGCAAGTTGAATGATATAGCCACCTTGTTTACTAATGATGAGAAGTCTCGCTATTTATATATCCTTAAGATATTTCCGTTCTCATTAAAGGGTGATGCTAAGACTTGGTATAATTCTCTTGCTCCTGGTTGTGTGCGCAGTCCCTAGGATATGATTTATTATTTCTCTGCTAAATATTTCCCTGCTCATAAGAAACAAGCTGCCTTGCGGGAAATATATAATTTTGTGCAAATCAAAGAAGAGAGTCTCCCACAAGCTTGGGGGAGGCTTCTCCAGTTACTTACTGCTTTGCCTGATCATCCTCTTAAGAAAAATGAAATACTTGATATCTTTTATAATGGACTAACCGATGCTTCCAAGGACTACTTGGATAGTTGTGCTGGTTGTGTTTTCAGGGAAAGAACAGTCGACGAAGCTGAAATATTATTGAATAATATGTTGACTAATGAAAATAATTGGTCTCTTTCTGAGCCAGTTCCTGAAGTTATTCCTGAACCAGTTGAGCCAACTCCTGAGCCTATTCCTAAACCCACTCCTAAGAAGAGAGGTGTTTTATTTCTTAGTCCTGAAGATATGCAAGAGGCAAAGAAATCAATGAAAGAAAAAGGTATTAAAGCTGAATATGTTAAGAATTTACCTCCTATTGAAGAAATACATTGTCTTAATTTACCGCCTGAAGAACCATATTGTCTTGATAACCCGACATAGGTAGTAAAGGTAAATTCTCTCTATAGATATGATAAAGTTAAAATACCCTCTACTAAATTTCATAGCCCATGCTTAGATGAATTTGACGACTTTATGGCTAGGCAAGAAAGTTTTAATGCTTATGTTGGTAGAGAGTTAAAGAATAATGCTTTCGAGATAGGACGCATAGGTGATAATCTGGCTAGAGTTAAAGATGAACTTCACCGCGTTAGCAAATATGCTTCTATGGTTGCTACTCAAGTTGAGCAAGTACTCAAAGCTCAAAATGATTTGCTTGATGAATTGAATAATAAAAATGACTTTGATGTTAGAGTGACTACTAGAACTGGTAGAATGACTCAGGAACCTTTGTATCCTGAAGGCCACCCTAAGAGAATCGAACAAGATTCTCAGAGAAATAATTTAGAGGCACCTAGTTCTTCTAAAAAGAAGAAGAAGAAAAACGATAGAACTTTGCATGCTTCTAGTGAACCTACCGTAGACACACCTGAGAATCCCAATGATATTTCTATTTCTGATGCTGAAACACAATCAGGTGATGAACATGAACCTAGTGATAATGTTAATGATAATGTTCATGTTGATGCTCAACCTAGCAAAGACAATGATGTAGAGATTGAACTTGCTGTTGATCTTGATAACCCACAATCAAAGAATCAACGTTATGATAAGAGAGATTTTGTTCCTAGGAAGCACGGTAAAGAAAGAGAACCATGGGTTCAGAAACCCATGCCCTTTCCTCCTAAACCATCCAAGTCAAAGGATGATGAGGATTTTGAGCGCTTTGCTGAAATGATTAGACCTATTTTCTTCTGTATGCGCTTAACTGATATGCTTAAAGTAAATCCTTATGCTAAGTACATGAAGGATATCATCACAAATAAAAGAAAGATACCGGAAGCTGAGATTTCCACCGTGCTTGCTAATTACACTTTTAAGGGTGGAATACCAAAGAAACTTGGAGATCCGGGTGTACCAACTATACCATGCTCTATTAAAAGAAATTATGCTAGACCTGCTTTATGTGATATTGGAGCCGGTGATAGTGTTATGCCTCTCTCTTTATATCGTAGACTTGAATTGAATAAGTTGACACCTATTGTAATATCTTTGCAAATGGCTGATAAATCAACTGCTATATCTATCGGTATTTGTGAGGATGTGCCTGTTGTGGTTGCAAATGTCACTATCTTAACGGACTTTGTTATTCTTGATATTCCCGAGGACGATAGTATGTCTATTATCCTAGGTAGACCTTTTCTTAATACTGTAGGGGTTGTTATTGATTGCAACAAAGGCAATGTCACTTTTCATGGTAATGGTAATGAGCATACGGTACACTTTCCGAGGAAACAATCTCAAGTTCATAGCATCAATTATATTGAAAAAGTTCCAACTATCATTTTTGGAGGCTTTGAATTTCCTCTCCCTACTGTCAAGAAAAAGTATGATATTCTTATTGTTGGGGATTTTCATATCCCCATTGAGGTAACTTAGTGTTATTCGAAATTTCTCCGGTTCCGTGTTATTCGGAATGAGTTCTTAACAAGACTTGATCAACCTTGTTAGTGGGTTCATTTTGATGATCACGAGATTGATGAAACTAGAAGGCAAAACCTTATGTACCCTCTTTTTACTTTCTGTTATTTAGAATAAATAAAAGCAAAAATAGTATTATCCATCTGTTTTCTGAATTATCCATGCATTAAAAAATAGTCCGAAAATAAAAGTGCTCCAAATGCCCTGCAAACTTAGTATGATTTTTTCTGGAATATTTGAGGATTTTAGGCACTGAAAAGACTGCAGGAAGGGCAAGCACCAGGCCACGAGAGAGGAGGGTGCGCCCCCCTATCTCGTGGGCCCCTGATGGCTCCCCTCCACTTATGCCAGCACCCACACACTCCATCTTCTACCCAAAAAAATCCCCATCCAGCTCAAGCACGAGTTCTAACTCGTTTTGCTGCGATTTTCGATCTCTTAGCTCAAAGCTCCATTCACAAAACTGCTTTGGGAGATTGTTGCTTGGTATGTGACTCCTCCATTGGTCCAATTAGTTTTTGTTCTAGTGCTTTATTTATTGCAATTTTTTGCTGCATAGGTGACCATGTTCTTGAGCTTGCATGTTAAAATTTTGAGGTCCCAAGCAATTCTAATGCATGATATAGGCTCTAGGCACTTGTAGGAGTAGTTGCTATCAATCTTGTTTAGTTTTATTCACTTTTGTTTTGAAGTTACTAAAATTTCAGAAATTTTCAGAAAAGGAAATATGCTTAGAAGAATGTACCAAGGAGGTTCCTCGGCAAAGAAAGGGCCAAGGATTGCTATACGTGAGCAAGATGTTGAATTGCTGAGGGACACAAACGTACGGGCTTGTGAGTGGCCATCCGATGATTTTACGGTCGAAGCAGGCTTCAAGGAGGAATTTGACGCATAAGTGTGTAATGCCGAGCTGGAGGACTTCTTACAAGATAAGTGTCCGTAGTACTATCAGTTGACTGATTCTTTTGTGCGGAGGTTTAAATATAACTGTGCATGTAATTCTCATAGTGTCATGTTTGATATTTAAGATACATCTTATACCATGGACTTAGAGGATTTCACAATTGCTTGCAAACTCCCGCAGTGGGGTAATATTAATGATCCTCCCAAATCTGAATTTAGAGATTTTCTTGTTAGTATTACTGTGGGAGAATCTAGGGACGTAGCACAAGCTTCCATAGGGAGCATTCATTTTCCTGCTATACATAACTTTGCTCTCCTTATTGGTAGATGCATTAACGATAAGAACGAAGTATGTCACATGTGTGCTCCTGATCTTTGTGTCCTCAAGAGTGCTGTGTCAGGTTATAAAGGTTATAACTTAGGGGCAATAGTTGCACGTAGGTTGCAGAATAATAGTAGAAAGGGAGATTTATTTGGAGAAATTTATGCAACCCGTGTGGCTAACTTTCTTAATATAGCTCCACGAGAGGGGGATATGATTTTGCCTCCTGTTTATTTGGATAAAGAAGCTATGTTCAATCATCATTTTCTTGAGAGGAATGAACAATTCCTCCATTATCGACTAATCTATGACAGACGCAACGTCGTCCCGGTCACTCTTCCTGCTCCCTACCTTTTTGATTATCAGGCAAAAGGAAGATATGTTGTCACCAGGGAAGAAGCGACCGAATATGAGAGGGGAATGGAGGCAGCTCGCCAACACGCTGCTGCTCAGGAGGCTGTTGCCTCTGCATCTCTGTACAACCCCAGTTTCACTTATGGATACCAGCCAGGCGGTCCTTGGTACTAGACCAACTTAGGCCAAAAGCCCAAGCTTGGGGGAGTACGTATTTCTCACCGACTTTACATTCATGTTCACACACTAGTCGTCGGTGCTCATACTCTTTCATTGTATTATCCATGCTAGTTTAATTTTCTTTTTCTAGTTTTCTTCTTCTGTGTTTGATAAGCCTTAAGAAAAACCAAAAAATTAGTTAGTTTAATTTCCATGCTTGTAGTAGAAATTAAAATGAAAATCCAAAAAGATTTCTTGTTCTTCTTCTTGCTTGTTGGGAGCTTTCCCGTGTAAATAGTTTTATTTTATTTTCTTTCTTTTGGGGGTCGAGAAGACCATATTGAAAATGCTTAGTGGCTCTCATGTGCATGATTGTTTATTTAATTTAGAGCCCATATTACTTGTCTTCTCTCTTGAGTTGAATGCTTGCAGATTCCAGCTTAGTCCAATGCACGTGCACTCTTATTATTATACACATCGTTCGGTCATGCGAGTGAAAGGCAATAATGACGATATATGATGAACTTATTGGGATGAGAAAAGCTGGTATGAACTCGACCTCTTTTGTTTTTGTAAATATGATGAGTTCATCGTTTCTGAGCCAGCTATTATGAAGTAAACATATTTGCAATGACATTTAGAGATTATATTACTTGTGTCATGCTTGATTAGCTATGAGTTATAATGGTTTACCTTGCGTGCCAACATGCTATTAGAATGATTATGATGTGGTATGATGGGATGGTATCGTCCTTTGAATGAATTGAGCGACTCGACTTGGCACATGTTCACACATGTAGTTGAATCAAATCAACATAGCCTTCATGATATTTATGTTCATGGTAGATTATATCCTACTCATGCTTGTTCTCGATGTGAATTAATTTTAATGCATGTTTATGACTGTTGTCGCTCTCTCAGTTGGTCGCTTCTTAGTCTTTTGCTAGCCTTCACTTGTATTAAGCGGGAATACTGCTTGTGCATCCAAACTCCTTAAACCCCAAAGTTGTTACATATGAGTCCACTATACCTTCCTATATGCGGTATCTACTTGCCGTTCCAAGTAAATTTGTATGTGCCAAACTCCAAACTTTCAAATGAAATTCTATTTTGTATGCTCGAGCAGCTCATGTTTCAACTAGGGCTGCCTATATCTTCCATGCTAGGTGGGTTATTCTCAAGAGGAGTGGACTCCGCTCCTCATTCACGAGAAAGGGCCGGTAACCGGGATGCCCAGTCCCATGATCCAAAAAGATCAAAGCAAATCAAAATAATTAAACAAAACTCCCCTAGGGCTGTTTTATGTTGGAGGCACTCGTTGTTTCGAGCAAGCCATGGATTGATGCTTGTTGGTGGTTGGGGGAGTATACACCTTTACCATTCTGTTTGGGAACAACCTATAATGCATGTAGTATGGAAGATACAACCATCTCATAGTTGTTGCGTTGACAGCGAAAGTATGCCGCTCAAAATGTTATTCAATCTCTATTTTAAAATCGAGCTCTGGCACCTCTACAAATCCCTGCTTCCCTCTGCGAAAGGCCTATCTATTTACTTTTATGTTGAGTCATCACCCTTCTTATTAAAAGCACCCGCTGGAGAGCACGCTGTCATTTGCATTCATTATTATTGGTTTATATTGGGTATGACTTGACTGGATCTCTTTTACCAGGAATTACAATGTTTAGTCAGTCCTTGATCTTTAAAGGTGCTCTGCATTTATGTTTTGCAGTCTCAGAAAGGGCTAGCGAGATACCATTTTGTTATACCATGTTATGATTATTTTGTGAAAGTGTTGTCATTCGAGTTTTATTATTATGGCTCGCTAGCTGATTATGTTATTGATATGAGTAATTGTGAGACCTATGTGTTATTGTGAGTATGGTTAGTTCATAATATTTGCTGAAACTTGAATGCTGGCTTTTCATGTTTACAACAACAAGAGCAAACAGAGTTTGTAAAAGTTTTGCTTTATCACTTTCAGTTTGTCAACCGAATTGCTTGAGGACAAGCAAAGGTTTAAGCTTGGGGGAGTTGATACGTCTCCAACGTATCTACTTTTCCAAACACTTTTGCGCTTGTATTGGACTCTGACTTGCATGATTTGAATGAAACTAACCCGGACTGACGCTGTTTTCAGCAGAACTACCATGATGTTGTTTTATGTGTAGAAAAGAAAAGTTCTTGGAATGTCCTGGAAATCCACGGAGGCACTTTTTGGAATTTACAAGAATTATTGGGCGAAAGAAATACACCAGGGGGCCCAGGGCCTGTCCACGAGACAGGGGGCGCCCCCCTAGGGCGCGCCCCCTATCTCGTGGGCCCCCTGGACCTCCTCCAACCTCAACTCCAACTCCATATATTACGTCTCGGAGAGAAAAAAATCAGAGAGAAAGTTTCATCGCGTTTCACAACACGGAGCCGCCGCCAAGCCCTAATCTCTCTCGGGAGGGCTGATCTGGAGAACTTTCGGGGCTCCGGAGAGGGGGATTCGTCGCCGTCGTCATCATCAACCATCCTCCATCACCAATTTCATGATGCTCACCGCCGTGCGTGAGTAATTCCATCGTAGGCTTGCTGGACGGTGATGGGTTGGATGAGATTTACCATGTAATCAAGTTAGTTTTGTTAGGGTTTGATCCCTAGTATCCACTATGTTCTGAGATTGATGTTGCTATGACTTTGCAATGCTTAATACTTATCACTAGGGCCCGAGTGCCATGATTTCAGATCTGAATCTATTATGTTTTCATGAATATATGTGTGTTCCTGATCCTATCTTGCAAGTCTATAGTCACCTATTATGTGTTATGATACGACAACCCCGAAGTGACAATAATCGGGACACTTCTCGGTGAGGACCGTAGTTTGAGGAGTTCATGTATTCACTTTGTGCTAATGCTTTGATCTGGTTCTCTATTAAAAGGAGGCCTTAATATCCCTTAGTTTCCGTAAGGACCCCGCTACCACGGGAGGGTAGGACAAAAGATGTCATACAAGTTCTTTTCCATAAGCACGTATGACTATTTACGCAATACATGCCTACATTACATTGATAAATTTGAGCTAGTTCTATATCACCCTATGTTATAACTATTGCATGAGGAATCTCATCCGGCATAATTATCCATCACTGATCCATTGCCTACGAGCTTTTCATATATTGTTCTTCGCTTATTTACTTTTCCGTTGCTACTGTTACAACTACTACAAAAACCCAAAAACAATTATCTTTACCTTTTGCTACCGTTACCTTTATTATCGTACCACTTTGGCTACTAAACACTTTGCTGCAGATACTAAGTTATCCAGGTGTGGTTGAATTGACAAGTCAACTGCTAATACTCAAGAATATTCTTTGGCTCCCCTTGTGTCGAATCAATAAATTTGGGTTGAATACTCTACCCTCGAAAGCTATTGCGATCCCCTATACTTGTGGGTTATCAAGCACGTGCACGCAACATCGACAACGAGGTCACTTCTTTCCTCTTCGAGTCTCGTTCGGAATCGCATATGAATCGGGTCCTACCTCAAACGGAGATGTTATGCTTTCTTAGGTACATGGGAGATCGTCACGAGGAACACGGAGGGAAACGCACCAAGTTCACCCGGAGACACATGCACCTACGGTCAAGAAGAAGGAGAAGGAGCGAAGCGAGAAGAACGAGAGGAGTTGGAGCTCCCTGGAAACCCCGGGTGCCCGTCCGCTGCCTGGGCGTCGCCCCCAGCCGGCCTCGGGTGCCTGGCCGGTGGAGCCCCGGTGCCCAGCCGCTCCCAGCCGCCGGCCCAGCCCAGACCGGGTGCCCGGCCCGCAGCCCGGGTGCCGGGTCACCTCCACCGCCAGCCCAGCCTACTCCGGGTGCCCGGCCTCGCTGCCCCGGGTGCCCGGGCCACCTCCCGCGCCGGCCTAGCACGCCCCCGGGTGCCCGGCCGAAGCCGCCCAACCCCCTGCACCGACCCCGGGTGCCCGCACCACACCGAGAGCCTGCGTGCCTCCTTGGGGCTTTTCCCTTGTATCCCCCCTCCTATCTTATTTCCTCCCTAAACTATATAAGGGCATCACCTAGCTCATTTAGAGGGGATAGCTAAGAATATGCACAAATCATAGAGCTTAGCTCATGTACCTCCCCTTGTGGGATTCCTCTTGAGAGAGAAGACTCCATTGGAGTACAAGACCTCCATTGGAGAAGATCCCTAGGGATTCAATCCCCCCTTGAGGGAAGGATCTACCTAGATCATCAAGCCCTCATCTCCTTCATAGGATTTGTTGGGATGAACTCTACCATGTATCTTGTTTCCCTTTGATTGTTCATGTACCTTGTGGATCTTGTGTGATTGCTGGTCTAGTGGATGTGTGATTGGACTTGTTCTTGAGTGTTTCTCTTGTTTTCTCTCTTGTGTTCATCTTGTTCTTGGGGATTCCCCCTCCAATTCGTGAAAGATCTTCACTTAGGGTTCGACCCTACAACACTAATGTTCAAGCATGTCATGCGGGGCGGTGTTACGGTTCATCTTTAACACATGATCATGTGAGCCTATTGTTTCATGACTTGCAATAGCGGCCTTGGCAAGTGGGGGCGGAAACACTGGAGGACTTCATTTTGGTGGTACTCCTTGAGTACCGGCTCTTGCTTCTCAGGGTGAAAGCCCAAAGTCTGAGCTTCGCTAGTTGTACTTGGCAATGGCCATGTTGAAGGCGTTGTATTGAGAACTCGGACTATCTTCAGGGTGAAAACCCAAGATCAATTTATCGGGCGACGACGGTGCTACATTGTTCCCTTGTTGGAGGCATCACATTTGGAGAACCTCATATATTGTCTGGGTGCTGTCTTTGGTGAAGGTTTGTGTGTTGCTGTTGTGAGTGATTAACCACTGTGGCGAGGCTTTTTTTAGAAGGCTGTGTGCATCCTTAATGTCTAGCTGGCATTTTGTTGGTGCAGAGGCTGAGTGTAATTGATATCTTTACGATATTAATATATTCCCTTTGTCAAAAAAGGGTATATCTTGCTCTTATTGATTCTGACCAAATAACTCTACAAGTTATGATGTGTGTCTTGTTTAAATTTAAGAGCCACTCCAATAGGTTGTGTTTAGTTTCTTGGTTTGAAATAACCATGTGATCACACAACAACCTATTATATACAACTACTTCAGAGAAGTGGGGGGGGACGACAAGGACTTGTACCGCTCCCCAGCAGGCACGACTCGAACGTAGAGTTCACCTCATAGCTATCGGCTTCCCACACCGCCGGGGTATTCCCTGGAACATCGGGTAGCTTCTGTTAGATCTCCCCGGCGTGGTGGTTCAGGTGGTGCGCGTGCGAGTTGGTAGTTGCAGCTACTCCATGGCTAGTCCCCTATTTTTCGTGGGTCACAGATCTGCCATGGCAGCACCTTCTCCTTCCACTTTGCTCGAGCTCAGCCCATATCCGTTTCTGGGTCATGCTTGCGCCCTACTTTCTAGCCCATTGTTTCTGGGTCATTCGACGATGTTAGGCGGTGATGGTGATGCCCTAAGCAGAGGCTTTGTACTATGATGTGTATCTTTATAATGACACAGGTATATGAAACAAAAATTGAGGCGATACAAGGAAAAGGAGCATCTTCAACGGATCCTGAAGCCCCGGTAAACCCTGATATTGGGGGAGTTATGCCAAGAAATTTGCTCCGATGGATCCCCAATCCCCAATATTTTACTGGCACGCCCCAATAAAACAACACAACTCCCTCAATATGGTGGGAGTTTTGGCTTCTCCTAATTCTTTCTCTAATACATGCCATGTTATCGCACGGTCGCCAATGCTCCCCACCACCACCCTGGCCGTAGTCTACGCTGTCATCACCGTCGACACGCTGGCGCCTCCAGTGTTCTCCGCCATGGTCTAGAGAGAAAGACATGATATTGGAAAGTGCCACCTGTATGATAAGTCTAGTACGGTGGATTGATGTCTTTATCGAGGATCTGCGACAGCACGACACCTGCAAAACATAATAATAAATTTATTGGAAGAGCCCCGATAACCATTTTAGAAAAGTGCTATCGAGGCACTGTTATAGATGTTCATGCAATTTAAAATGTTCGGAAGTATGCGTGGATTCCCTTTTTCACAGTGGGGATGCCGACGGCTGCATGCCAGGTAAGGAGGGAGTACGTCGTACAACCTGGGCCATATATGCGTGCCTCCAGGTGCTGGGTCTGCATCGACCCTCTATCGTGCCAAAAGCCATTTTTCATCATGGACGCGGAGTTTTGGCTTCCGAGCTCATCTGCATCTATGCTTAGAAAAAAATCAAAACAAATATTAGAAAATTCAAAAAATTCCAATTTTTTTGGGTGGTAGATAATTTGACGTGTGAGGCCCGCTCCAAAATTCAACTCATTTGAGCATCTGAGCAGCTCTCGGCAAAAAAGACAAAATCAGGGTCTATAAAAATATTTACTGTTCACGCACTGTTTTGACCCGATTTGTCTTTTTTGCCGAGAGCTACTCAAATGTCCAAATAAGTTGAATTTTGGAGCGGACTTCACGCGTCAAATTATCTACCACCCAAAAAATATTTGGAATTTTTTGAATTTTTCTAGTATTTATTTTGATTTTTTTCTAAGCGGGAGCAGATGAGCCTAGGCACCAAAGTGGATATCCGCTACTTTATTCCCTTTTTGAGCGATATAATGTTTCCATTTCAGTCCACGCGCCGGAGATACCACATGCTGCAAGCATTTTGGGGGATAAGGCCCAGGCCGCTGCAAATATCATTTTCAAACGAGATGATATTACAACTTTACAAGACGCCCTTTTTCTTTGCTGGTGCCACGTATATGTTCTCTTCTTTTTCTTGTTGAGTACATTAGCAATATTTTGATTAATTTAATCCATGAATAAATCATGAGTATGACATTGACATAATTGATCACATGCTGATTACAATCTTGATAAGCACATACTACGCGCACATAGCTAGTACCGCTACGACAGAAATAAATAGGCAAGGGATAAATGTGTTATATCCTCCAGTAGGCCAGGCAGAAGCCACGGCGGCTCCAACGATCTCTTCGGCATCCTCCTTTTTGGCTTGAAGTTTCCCGGTGGCGAGACGACCGGCATCGTTGGTGGTGGACATGGTGATGACTAAGGCGATGCGGAAGTAGAGGACGCAGACGAACTACAACGAGCAGTCGTGTAGGAGATGCTCCCCAAAAAACCTAATTGCTCCTCCCCTATACATGTTGTAGAGAGGTGGGGTTTTGGAGGCCTGCTCCCTCATCAACCGTGCACGCTGTGGACGGGACAGGATCACCGATGACATTAATTAGCAGCAAAAGGAACAACAATGGACATGGAGGCAAAGTATATGCGATTTGTTTCTCGTGATGGCTCGGGTTGGCCGCCTCCAATATATAGGCGCAACTGCGTGGAGAGACGTGGGCTGGACCCACTTCCGAGTCGGTAACAGCCCATGATCCGATGTCTCGGATTGTGCCTCTTCTGTTAGGGACTCTCCGTTTCTGACCGGCAAAAAATAGTGCATAGGTGTGAGGTCGTCTCGTTCCTGCAACCCTCAATGTGGCATGGCGGGCTGCGAAGGAGGAGCGCGCGGGAACCACTTCTCTTCTCAAGCACAAATAGCGTGTCGAAGAGAATCCATTATAAGGAGATCCAACTCCTCTTCAACTAGCGGTATGAGACTAAATTTCCCACCACACCCATTGCCATATAACCCACATGCCTTTAGATATTTTATGTAATTGTTAGATGGTCCCACAGCCCACCCTATATTGCAACAACACCCACTAGTCTCAAAGGCCCGTTTTGTTGTCCTTAGTTCCAAACAGTGGTTTGATATACCAGTATTTCAGTGGAGGCCTGTCAAGGTAGAACTCCACCTAGAGCAAGTAGCTACACTTCTTCATAACAGAATAATGGACTTTGCCTTTAATTGTCAATGTGGCGTAAAGAAGTTTCACCACATATCTTACTACTACTAGACTGCCGAAGGCTGACCCCGTGGGTAGAGCATATTAGTCACACTCCTGGCCTATTCATGAGCTAGCTAGAGATCACCTCAATCTCATAGACTATGACCAGCAATCAAGCTCAGATAGGTGTGTTCCTCCAAAGATCGCTCTATAAGATATCATCTTGCTTATATAAGCTTTGGAATACAACATTAAGACAGTAGTCAACCTACAGTTTCCAAAAGTATTGCATCTTCGACGGAGTGGGTTCCTAAAGTTACTTTTCTCAGTTCATCACTGGCTTATTTTTTTCAGGTCCTACTTCACAGGATCACTGGTCACATAGTTGGGTTACCACCATGGCAACTCATGTTGGTCTCATACCCATCTCCCTCGGTGCATTTTCTAGCATAACACTTGATAGCCCTTTAGTGAAGGGATCTTACAGATTCTTAGCCGACTGGATATAATCCAACGCTATCTCTCCAGAGCTTCTTAGACGCCTGACAACTTTTAATCTCATTCTTATGTGTTTGTTGGACTGCATGTTGTCCTATGAACTCTTTACCTTGACAATAACTGCCTGATTATCACTGCTTATAGGGATAGCCTTTACTGGCACGAGAAAAACAATCGTGTGCATTATCTTAAGTAATCGCACACATTTTAGACGACCGAACTGTGTGCCTTTTATCGCAGGTGGATCTCTTCTAACTCATGCCTGATGGATTAGCCATCCGACACGTTTCACTTCCAGGCACATGATTTTATTTTGTAATGATGTGTTTATCATACATAAGTCAATGCTAGGGTGTTCGATTGGCGGAGCTTAACAACATCAATTTGCACTAGTGAAAACATACAGTATAGGTCAGAGATTATTTGAGGCATCTGCCTCCTAGTAGCTCTAGGCAACTGAGGAGGAGCCATTGCTTCTGATGTCTTGATTTGTCCTAATGATATATAACTTTCAAAGCTTAATGCCGATTTCTTATAGTTTGTACGTAATATTTTAATTTTTAGGCGAACCAATGACATATCGTTAAGAGGGGCAGAATTACATGTTTTAGTGTCATGCT
The DNA here is from genome assembly GCA_021605205.1 of Aegilops longissima. Taxonomy (NCBI): domain Eukaryota; kingdom Viridiplantae; phylum Streptophyta; class Magnoliopsida; order Poales; family Poaceae; genus Aegilops; species Aegilops longissima. The sequence goes on from CM038681.1 coordinate 5,532,878, forward strand.
TTCAGGAACCTTTCCGAACTCATGTGAAAAAAAATATTACTATGTAGCAACATATGTAAATACGATCTATAACATATCACAAAAAATGAAATTAAATAAGTGACGATACAAATAAATATATGTTAATTTGAGATGTTTGAAACAATGCATTCCCTGAGTAGTGGGGGAGAGTCAAGGGCTGCTTTCATTGTAGGGAGGGAGGTCGGTTTGTCCAAACATTTGTCCACTGTGTACAACAGGGCAGAAAGGGAAACATTCTTCCGTGTACCTCCAGGCTCCAGCTGTTTAGACTTGAAAGGAACTACAGGGGAAAAACTATTTTTTTAAACACAAAAAAGAAAGAAAAAAATCTAGGTATTGAGCAGAGCAGACAAACATCCAATAATGCACCGGAAAATTGCAAGAAAAGATAGTAGGCAATATAGAAATAAGAAAAGAAAAACATAACAACAACGAAGTGTTGAACTTTTTTCTACCATAATGTAATGTTAGTGTACATAAACAATTGTGACAAGTACAAGAAGATAAATGCAATTTCAATAGTAGTGTGAACCATCATCTACATGAGGGACCAATCCTTTCGATCTCTAACTTGTATAGACGTGTTAACACCCGATCCAGCCCCAGCTGCTGGTTTTCTCCCTACCCTTTGGCAGTTAGGGAAAACTCTCCCCTCAAAGCATCAATGGTGAGTCCGTGGATATGTCTCCCCTCTGCCTACTGTATCAGCGGCTGGTGGTAGGGAGCGGAATGTTGATGCGTTCGCTCAGGCTAGTAGTATATGTTATGGTTTTTGTAGTCCTCACAAGTGTGGCGCTTGGGCGGAGAGCAGAGCTTATTCTTCGAGTTTGCCATCCGGGCTCCTGTTCACCTCGAGTTCGTCCAACTAGACGTAGTCGACGGAGCTCCAGCATAGATTCCTTTTTGTCTCCTTGGGGTGACGAGATTAAGGTTTCTCATCATGTTTTCACGGCGGTGAGATTTTGTGTCATTTGCTTTGGATCTACTCAAGGGTTCAATGGCGACGACTGTGGCCCCAGGGCGCTAGTTCTTAGGGACGTGTACACGAAGACTTCCTGGTTGTCATTGACAAGGCCAGGCCAGCTCCGGTAGGAGCGGGCTCATTTAGGCAGCCAAAGTTACCGTTTTGGGGTCTAGAGATTTTGATGTAATTATTATTATGCTTGAGGTGCTTTGTACTTCATGATGTTTCATAATATATTAAAATTATTTTTGAAAAAAAAAAACAAATGTACAGACCACTAGCGGCCACCGCTTGCTGCCTCAGAAAATCAAAAAAGAAATCTTGTCTTTACTCATTTCAAATATCTAATGTGCTATACATTATACAACATAGGCCAGTGGAGAACGGAAGACAAGTAAACCTAACGAAAGAATCTTCTGTGTACTAGAGCAGAGATTGATTGGTCAAAAGACACACGTAACCAAACAATTGAGATGCTACTAAAAAGGATCCCATGAGTCTTCTGTTTAACACAGTATCAACATAGCTGTCCACATACTCACAGATACACTCACCCGTATGAACGGACGAATGCACACATGATCTGTAAGAACCTTTAATATATTAATTAAGCCGAACAATATCTTGAGATTGATGCATGAAACCATCACATGCACATTTATAATTGATGGGAAAATCCCGTCCCACTAAGCGAACATCGCTGAAAAGTTCAAATAATTCCAGAAAAATGCCAGTACCAATCCCAAGTCTTGGACTTAATTTAACCCCGTTGCGCTGGTTCGACCACAAGGAACCTAATCATCTGAGCTATGCTCTGTTTGCAAAACTGCCATGAGTCATCAAATAGGAAATACATAGCGCCCCAAAATGTAGATTAACTTGTACTCCCTCCGTTCCTAAATATAAGTCTTTTTAGAGATTCCAATATGGACTACATACGGAGCAAAATAAGTGAATCCACATTCTAAAATATGTCTATATACATTGGTATGTAGTCTATATTAAAATCTCTAAAAGGACTTATGTTTAGGAACGGAGGAAGTAGATTTTTTTCGAATTTGAACGCTCAAGTACCATTCTTTCACATATTGGTTCATCGCTCAAACGAAATGTCACAGTACAATACGAAAAAGTAACCCAATAGGTTTAATAGCTTTTTTGGTCGTTGCATCTTCTATGATAATTGTGATAAAATAATTCAACTTCTTTCAAAGAACTCAGCTTGTGTTGAAACCGTATGTGTATCTTGCTCTCATTGATTCTGAACAAGTAGCTCCATTCGTCAGCGTCACATGCTGACATGCATGTTATGATGAGCATCTCTAATTGCTTGTGAGTTGGTTGGTTAAAATAACTATGTCATCACGCAAAAAACTTATCATACACCTACTTCATATGAGAGAGCCATAATAGGGAAGAGTTATCAAAGAACTGCAAGATATGCTCAAGCACTTGAAAATGTTTGGAACCATACATGCACTCCCTTTCGTTGTGGGGATGCCAAGGGCTGCATGCGTCCAGCTGTTAGGTCTGCATCGACGCTGCAAACCAGCCAAAAGAACAATTCTGGAAGTATATGCACGCACGTATCTAGGCCACACGGACCTTATCAATGCGAGACACACACCACACGGCATTTTGCATGGACTATATATGCTGCATGAGTGCATGCGCACACAATAATTGAAGATACTACTACTACCGTCCATGGAAATGTTCTCCTCCACGTCCGGGGGCCAGAATTTATTTATCTAGTTATTTAAGGAAATCTATATATGTTCCATTTGTATAAATAGAACTCTATATATACAAACATCACACTTGTTCCATCTGTATAAATACAACATCCAGGGGTCACCCTTCTTCCATCACCCTTCCCTTCCATTCGCTTGCATACTAGAAAGTACGCATGGTTATCATGCAAACGGCAACAAGGCCTCTCGTAGGAGCACATGGTTCTCCCTTTGCCCGGCGTATGGTGCTGGTGCCAGAGGCTCACCGGCGATCGGGCAGTGCTCGCCGCACCTCAAAAGTAGGCAGCAGCACCACCAGCACTACCACCACCGCCGCCGCCGCCGCCAACTTATCCGAAGGCAATGGGCCGGCCACCAGCACGGTTGCCCGCCCTGACCTCCACTTTGACCTTAACCAGACTGTCGAGCTCAGGGCCACTGTGACGGTAAACATGAAAAATTTCTGGTTAAAAGAGGATACGCTTGATCGGGTGTTAGATGGGTTCCACAATTTCTTTACCAAAAATTGGTTGTACCTCGAGCTTGTTAGCTCAGAATTGGATCCAAGTGAGAAACCTCCCCTCTCTCTTCTATTGCATGCTCTCTCTCTCTCTCTCTCTCTCTCTCTCTCTCTCTCTCTCTCTCTCTCTCTCTCTCTCTCTCTCTCTCTCTCTCTAGATGTGCTTGTAGATATTGGTGTAATTTTTTCATAGACTTAGTCAAATTTAAACAAGTATGTGCTATATCTGTGCAGAAACAGGACAAGACTGGGATGTAGTCTCCGGCAAAGTCCAGTACTCAAGGAGCCTGGAGAAGGGCTGGCACATGTACGATGCTAGCTTCATGGTACCGGCATCGTTCGGCCCCATCGGCGCCGTGCAAGTGATGAACTACCACTACACAGAGATGTTGTTAGGGGACATTAAGGTCTTCCCCGCCGGGGAGAACCAGGGATCGTCCGCTGTTGCATTATTCCACTGCAACTCCTGGATCAACCCCTCGCACTACAACCCTGAAAAACGTAGTTTCTTCCCTCTCGAGGTCGGTTGGTGTTCATTACACTTCCCCCTGACCAGATTTACTTTACAAATACACACTAAGTCAGTGGCGTACCTAGAAAGAATTGAAGCATTCTTTTTGAAAAACACAAGCGAATCTTATTGAAATTTCAAGTTTTTAGTTGGGGCCTGGGCCCCCACTCACCTTGATATGGGTTCGCCCCTGCACTAAGTAGGAAATAAATATGTGTGGCGAGCCCTTAGCTTACCATTTACATGCGGGTGTGGCGGTGCAGCACTCATACCTCCCCTCGCAGACTCCCAAGGGCGTGGAGAGGTTGCGCGAGAGGGAGCTGGTGGCCCTTCGTGGCACCGGCTACGGCGAACGCAAGGCATACGACCGCATCTACGACTACGACGTGTACAACGACCTTGGGGACCCCTGCCAAGACAAAAGCACCAATCGGCCTGTACTCGGCGGCAAGGAGCACCCCTACCCACGACGGTGCCGCACGGGACGTCCTCACTGCTTGAAATGTACAGTATTATTACTACCTCTCGAATTGCAACCGCTTTACCATATAATATCAGTATATTAATGAATGAATCTTGTGTGCAGATCCGTTGTCGGAGACGAGACCACCCAACGTGGTATCCTTTTATGTTCCCGAGGATGAGAATTTCACAGAGCGCAAGGAGGCAGCGTTCAACACAAAGTTGTTTATGTCGGTGCTCCACGGGATATGCAGGTTTATGAAGTTGTCGAAGCATAGTAGCCAGAGTTTCCCCACCTTGGAGGCCATCAACGGGATGTACGACGATGAGTTCAGGAACCAGCCAGTGCAGCCAGATGGTGGAAAGTTCAAATTTATCGCCGAATTGCTTGAGAAGGAGGCGGTTCTTCTCTTTGAGCAAGAAGGGGCAGAGTTTCTGGAGGGGATACGCAGAGTCTTCAAGTTTGAAACGCCTGAGATTCACGACAGTACGTACAGATAGAGTGCTGCTTCTTGCTTTACCTGCCACAATTAATATTTGGACCCGAAAGCTGCCATTCTTATTATTTTGTGCTCACACATTCTCAAAAAAAAAAAATGTGAATCTACTCACACGACCTAAAAATGCAGGGGACAAGTTTGCTTGGTTCAGAGATGAGGAGTTCGCGCGTGAAACCCTTGCCGGGATGAACCCACTCAGCATCCAACTAGTCAGGGTAGGAACCATGTTTCTAGCCTTCACTGCACCATCGAATTATGTATCTGATGGATCATCACCTTATTCAGTCAACATCCAAACAAACATGCCATCTCAACATAAAAAAATGCCCGAAAAGGCTCGCGATGAGAAAAGGCTTTCCATTCAATTATGTCACATGTATCGAATAATTATTTTAATAATTGAACCCAATCATTATATGTCTTTTCAGTTTGAGTTCGCATGCATACTATAAATCTACATATTTATGTTCCATATATACAACCAAATCTCATTCAATGATATATATAATTGCCCCACAACTTTTAGAGAAAACAGCCTAAACTTACTGTACACCATGAAAAAATTATCTTAAAAATTACCAGTGACCCCACATATTATCTCGGCTAGCTACGCCACTGTATATATATGGAACATCCTACCACCTGGGGTAGCTACCTCACATGTCTTATATACTACCATGTGGTACCTTATATACTACTTTATCATTTTAAATATGTTCATATAGTATATATAAGATATTTCAAAACAAGTTACATGAAAAAATAGCATATGAGCCCATAGTTTTTGTTATATTTATGAAATACGTACATATCTGTACGTAAAAAAAGTATTCTCAAAATATGGTACGTACTATCTAAAAAGTAGTATATATACTACCTAAACATCGTTATATACTAGATACTACACGTACATACTCTCGTTTTGACAGATACTACATACAACATGTAAAATTCAAGTGATGGTAACTACCACTGGTGATAGATTCCTATATATATATATACACACACTATTCATCACCCAGGGTGCAGAATAAGTTATTTATATATATCATCCATGGTGCAAAATAAGTTTATATATATTCATCATTCAGGGTGCAGAATAAGTTATTCTTCACCCGATATAATCTTAAGATCATTTCATGAATAAATTAGATTTGGAATACAAATACTTACATTCATATTGATTCACTATGTAAAATTAGCATAATAAAATAAAAATATAGGTCATAAGACAAAAAATTGCATTCTACATATATTTTACATTATATTTCTATGTTTGTAATGTTACGTACCACAGAATATTTTTTACGGCGATTATATATTTTCTTACATTCGCTTTTTACATTTTAAATAAGCCAAAATTTACGAAACGTAAAATTACTATGCATTGATGTTAAAATAGACGGGTGAAGAATAATTATTCCTCATCTAGATGCATACAGTGCCACGCATGAGTAAAACTATGTATGCAGGAGTTGCCTCTGGTGAGCAAGCTGGACGAGAAAATCTATGGCCCGGCGGAGTCCTTGATAACTAAAGAGGTGATTGAAGAGCAGATCAACGGTGTCATGACAGCTGAGGAGGTGAGATCGAATTAGCAACATATCACCAAAGATGTGGTTGAACAGCAGATCATAGTAACAATTGAGCACCTAATATATATACTGCATGCATACAGGCCGTGGCTAAGAAGAAGTTGTTCATGCTGGATTACCACGACTTGTACCTTCCATTTGTCAACAAGGTGCGCCAGCTCGAAGGCACGACCTTGTATGGGGCACGTGCGCTCTTCTTCCTAGCCGGCGATGGCACGCTCCGGCCCATCGCCATCGAGCTGACGAGGCCCAAGTCTGCGAGCAAGCCACAGTGGCGTGAGGTCTTCACGCCGGCATCAGGACACGAAGCCAGCATCACCGGTTCCTGGCAGTGGCAACTCGCCAAGGCTCATGTCGTGTGTCTTGACACTGGCTACCATCAGCTTGTCAGCCACTGGCTGAGGACACACTGCTGTGTCGAGCCGTACATCATCGCCGCGAACAGGCAGCTAAGCCAGATGCACCCCATCTACCGGCTGCTCCACCCATCCTTCCGCTTCACCATGGAGATCAATGCACAGGCACGCAAGTTGCTCATAAACGCCGATGGGATCATCGAGAGCACCTTCTCACCCGGAAAGTACTCCATGGAGATCAGCTCGGCGGCCTACGCCGAGCAGTGGCGGTTCGATAAGGAGGCGCTGCCAGAGGACCTCATCCGGAGGGGCATGGCGGTCAGAGGAGAGGATGGCAAGCTGGAGCTGGCAATAGAGGATTACCCATACGCCAACGATGGCCTGCTGGTTTGGGATGCCATCAAGCAGTGGGCGTCCGACTACGTGGCGCACTACTACCCATGCGCGGCGGACATCGTCAATGACGTGGAGCTCCAGGCTTGGTGGAAGGAGGTGCGCACCAAAGGCCATGCGGACAAGCAAGATGAGCCATGGTGGCCGCACCTTGACTGCCACGAGCTTGGTCCAAACCCTATCCACCATCATGTGGGTGGCGTCGGCGCATCACGCCGCCGTGAACTTCAGCCAGTACCCATTTGGTGGGTATGTACCAAACCGCCCCTCCATAGCCCGCATAAACATGCCGTCAGAGATGGGCCCGGATGGCATGCGCGCGTTCATGGAGGCGCCGGACAAGGTGCTGCTGGACACATTCCCGTCCCAGCACCAGAGCGCCGTGGTGATGGCGATACTGGACCTCCTCTCGTCGCACTCATCGGGTGAGCAGTACTTGGGCACGTACCAAGAACCGGCGTGGCAACAGAATGGCAAGATCAACAAGGCGTTCGAGGACTTCAGGGAGAGGATGTTGAGGATCGGGGTGCAGGTCAACAAGTGGAACAGGGACACTGAGCGGAAAAACCGGTATGGTCCTGGCATGGTGCCGTATGTGCAGCTAAGGCCATCGGATGGTGATCCTATGGGTGCCAAAACAGTGATGGGGATGGGCGTTCCAACCAGCATCTCCATTTGAGGACAATATATATTATATGTTTCACGATGTTGAATGTTATAAAGTAAAAATAACTTTCTCTTCAAGGGCCACAACTTAAATTCCTGTGACATGACCTTCAGAATAAGACCAATATTGAATACATTTCCAACTCATTTTAATTTAACAGTTTCGGTCATATTTTATCTAGCTCAAAATTTATCTTTTTATTGTAAATGATGAAATAATTGAAATCACTGTTTTGCAATAAATCAATGCATTCTTTTTTTTTGAAAATGATTGAAATTACTTTTGTGAAATATGAATAATTTTGAATCAAACTCTAGTGAAATGATTGAAGTTCACCATTGTGAAATAACTGAAGTCGCTTTTTTAAATGTGGATTCTGTGTGAAAATATTTGAAACAACCTTTTTTAAAATAATTGACATATATCTTGTGGAAAAAAAATAAAGCCTACAACGGGGGCGCCAATCTTCCCTTGGCACCCACTATGATTTTGATACGTCGGCTCGTACAACCGTTCTTAAACTCTTTCATCCAAGTACCAGAGCGCCATGCTAAAAGCCTCAGAACTGACAGGCACGTGGGTCTTACCAGCCGGCGGCGTTTATGTCGGAAATATATGCCTTAGAGGCAATACAATTATATTATTATATTTCCATGTTCTTAATTAAGAGTTTATATTCTATATTATAACTGTTATGATCCTGAAATATGTGATTCAGTGGAAAATTCATATGCATGTGTGAAATGATAACCAATATAATCAGGTTCCTAGTCTTGCCTCTAAGACTGGCTCAAGTGTTATGACACTAGAAGAACGATCATATTGAATTGACCCAAACTTATTTGTTATACTTTGAGATAATATTGTCGGAAATCAATTGTTATAACATGGAGTGTTAATTTGTGTTTTAGTTCCTTAGACTATGAGAGTATCGTAGTCACTTCTTACCGTACTATGAGCTTTCGGATTGCTCAAATGTCATCTATAACACTGCGATCATAGCGACAACTTATTGGTTCATCGAAAAGGTTGACAAGGGTCTATATATCTCGAGGGTGGAATTTGCATACATGATCGTCTAGCCAGACACGTGTGACTATGTCATGGGGATGCAAGAACATTTCAACGAGAAAGAAGAACAAAACCGGTAACATGGAGACCAATATAGTGAGCATGTGTATGACTCAAGAGGATACTCATACATATCACCTTGTGTTTTGTAAGGTATCACGAAGCAAAGGGAACATCAGATGATAACCAAAAGGTTCACTCGACACTAGTGGAAAAAGTGCTACCCACAACTTTCGTTGGTGGCGCGGCATTTTACATCCAGGCCAACACTATTATTTTCCAATAGTGCTGGCGTTGGCAAAATCAGCACGTCAGCTTTACAAGCATAGTGCTGGTGTTGCTTGTTTTGTAAACAACACAAATCTATTGGCCCATATACACTTGCCGTTTGGAAACCACTAGTGACCTTGGTTTTCTTTGCACGCCATAGTTATTTTGTTAGTGCTGGCGTTCTTTTTCTTTGCACGCCAGAAACACTTTCCCCATTTGACCAATTGTTTTAAGTATTTAATTATTATGTTTTTTTGTCATCATTATTTTTATAGTTTTTATCATTTTAGGAATTTATTTCTTTACCACCAGTTCAAATTTTGAGTCTTTTATTTTGTCAAGTCTTTCATTAATTTTACTCTTTTTTTATTTGGCCTGTGTTTAGCTATGGTGTTGCCATTTTATCCAACGCGAGCAATAACCTATCTGAGTCAACTTACTAAAATACCTAAGTCACCGCTCTCTCTCATTTCACACCCCACACGGCCCGATCGTAGACACAACTCTGCCTGGACCAAAGCGGCCGCCGCCCCGCCGCTGCCCCTCGCCGGCACCATGGTTAGATCCACTACTGCTCCATTCGCGGACACGCCAAAGGGTCGGGTTTGCTTTATGTCATGTAGATTCCAAAGTTAGTTGCATGGATTGCTTTGTGTAGAAATTGTCGTTATAATCGTCCAATTGCTATCGTGCCCCCCTTCCATTGGCGGATCTGTGCTAGTTTAGTAGAATGTGTTATGTTTAAAAATCAGGGCAGTTTGCTGTTCTAGGGCCAGCCTTGTATGGGACTCTTATACATTCATAAATTATTTGATTCATCCAAATTTAATATTATCCGCTGCTGGCAGTCGACACCAGACTTCCATCTCTATATTCTTCAAAGTTATCATTTTAGTTTTCTTTACACATTTCAGTGTAGGTTGACTGGTATATGTACATCAAATAGCTTTGCATACAGAAGTTATTCTTATATATGATAGTATGTGTGTATAGAAGTCAGTTTGGTATATCTTATTTATCAAACTAGATTCATAATTTTATCTATTCTACTTAATAAACAAAATCATATTTTTTCCAACACATGCACTATTCACTATAAAAGTATCGGATTTTGTATTGATACAGCTCACACCAAGTATTTGGTAATGAAACTTTAAAAATCATGTCTTTCCAACACATGAACTATTTTACATTGCATATTATGTTGATCGTATATATACGCGATGTGTTTGTAGGTCATGGCCAATTCTGGAGGCAACAACGAGTCGGTGTGCGATGTGTACATGGCCAACAATGAATTCTTAAACACTTTTGAGTATGTCATTAAGAGCGTGCAAGGGGCAAATGGCGATATAAAGGGGGAGACTAAAGAGCTACGTAAGGATGTTGTTCGGCATGTTCAGGAGACTAATCAGTTTAGGGACGAGAGGGATAAGCTCGTCGAAGATCGGGATAAACCGAAGGAGGAGAGGAGATGCCTTAGGGCTGAGAGGATTAACCTAAAGATAGACATACATCATTTCAGAAGCGAAGGAGAGGCGGATAGAAATAAGCTTATCCAGCTGGGCATACTCCTTGATGAAGATTAGTTTTTCAAGTAGCAAGCTAGTTCATCTTATTAGTTGATGATGATTGAGTAACTAGAGTACTTATTGAGTGAACTTTTGTGAAGTTTAATATCAACTTGTTGAGTTCATGAGCCTCTTATGTAATGATTATCTATTAAGTGTGTGGTGTTCATGAGTATATTGTGTTCATTAGTATCTCTTAAGTAAGTAGCTAGCTAGTGCTGATGAGTAAAAAAAATTTATTACAAAAGAAATCCATTTGCTGGCGCTGGACGAGCAGGCACGCTAGAGTTATGATGAACTTAGTGCTGGCGCTGGACTGGTGATACGCCAACATGATGTAGGATACTGCTGACGTGTCCTCCAACGCCACCACTACATTTTAGCAATGGCGCCATATTAGTGGCGTCGTGTGTCTACGCCAGCAAGACTGTTTTTGGCACGCCATAGCTAGACTTTTCTCCACTAGTGCGAATGTCATTCCTGTAATCATAGGGATTGATATGTATGTCTACGGTTCTCCTATCGGTCATCCAACGAAAGAGTTTTGTTCATGTTAATGTTTACCATACCTATAGGGTCAGAAACTTAAGGTAATCACGATTTGCTAAGTGTTAGTAGGATGGGAATAATGAGAATATATTTGTGAAATAGTTTCGGTAACATTGAGAATAGTTTCGAGAGGAACCGGAAGCGTTCCAGGGTCATCGGAAGGGTTTCGGAGTTTATGGGCAACACCAGGTACTTTTGATAAATAATACTCCGAGTATATAGGTGAAAAATGTTTCTGGTGATGTTAAATTAATAAAAAGGCTGTATTAATTTTAGGAGACTTTGATATTTAATTTAATATCAATGAGCCTTAAAAGGCCAAGTGGTGGTAGGATACTTTGGCTACTTGGGGCAAAAAGGGATTGCGCCCCCTTCTCCTCATGGAAAGGGCAAGGGGATGCCGAATTATAGAGGGATTCCCCCCTCCTTGACCGGCCAAAGGGGGATGAATTCCTTCCCCTTGTGTCGCCTCCTCTCCCGTCCCTATATATACCAGAGGATTTGGCACTTTTGAACATACAAGTTTTCGAGCCTCCTCTAGTTCTCTAGTTCTAGTTCTAGTTGGTCCTAGTTGATCAATTAGAGCTTCACATAGATCCTCTAATCCTCACAATTAGAATGTCAGTGTGGTGGTAATCATATGCGAAGGCTCATGGACGTCTGTACGAGATGGCTTGGTGTATCGGCTACACCTGCCCGTCTCTCGGTGCTATCGTCGACCGATGCATGATGATGCCCTCTTCGGCATTCTTCGTGGATATGCTCCATCATTCGACAACTCTCGTTTGATGCTCTGTATTGCCGCTACCTATGACAGTGCTCATATGGTTGGTCATCCATGACTATGGGTTTGCTCCTATTGCTTGTCCATTATCAGCTTGGGCACCTTGATATGGGTTTTCGTTGGAAGCACTATGCCAGGCGCCAGTGCGGCACACATTGAGTGTGGGTGAAAAGGTCATGGCTTAAGCGGCAACGGAGACAGAGTGTGTTGCTCACGTTTTTGGCCCTTTGGATGTAGTCGACCGCATGATACTTGCATGGTGGTGCCCTCGACTCTCGACACCTAAGTTTGTTAGTTGGTGTTGGCGCAACGCTGGCCTTGGCAACAGTGCCATGTGGTTTTTTTCATTGTTGTTATTGAGTTTGGGTTGTTGTGTTTAACTCCTTTTATCTGTTTTTTTCCGCTTTGCTTTTATTTTCTCTGTATTGTGTTTCCCTTGTAGTTTTGGCCGGATGATAGCTTTGTTAATTCAAAGTGTTCCTTGGTTAAACCTCCTCTAGGGATTCGGTCAGTGTCTTTTTCTCTTTTAGAAAATCATATAACATATCTATCTATATCTATATCTATCTATCTATCTATCTATCTATATCTATCTATCTATACCTGTACTAATTTGTCACTTCCTAAAAATTCCCACGTTAATTAGAAATTAAGAGCCGTTTATTTTGTGGGACCTAATTATAACGGTGCAGGTTTGTTTTGCTATTTTCTTCTTCTTTTGTTTATCTGGTGGGACCGAATTATAAATGTGTAGATATGTTCTTGCTATTTTTTTTACCGGCTCAATCTCTCAAGCCTCTTTGAAAGCTAGAGCAAAACTACAAAAGAAAAACAGGTTTGCTATTTCACATCTAGATGTGAAATAGCTATCTCACATCTAAGTTCATAACCGTTAGATCTTGTTTATCTTTAAGATTCATACAACTTGTTCGGTCTCGTTTTGCGCCCGCGCTCGTGTCGCGTTTGTCACGCGCGGCGGCCCGTGTCTAGGTCCATACAGGGTGGGGCGGCCCGTGTACTGTGCCGCTCGTCCGCACAGGGCAGTTGTGGCCTTTTGTCGCTCGTGGCCTCTTGTTTTTTTTTTGCGAGTAAAATAAAAAGAAGAAGAAGAAGTGCGTACACCCACCTGCCCGTTGTAGGCTTTTTTGTTTGTTATATGGGTCCCCGTTTTTGTGCTTTGTGGGCTTTCAGCCAGGAGAACGCATAAATTGTTTTTTTAGGGGAGAGGAAAGTGTGTGAGTCGCTGTGTGTCCTTTGTAAGAGCTTCCTGTCAGTTGTTTGGTTTTTGTCTCCGTGGAGCGTATGTGTGTGAATGAGGTGAACAATGAAGTACCGGTTTTGGGAGAAGCTTCCAACCATTTATTTTTCATTTTTTCTCTTTTTATTTTATTTATATTTTTTAAAGTTCATGATTTTGTTGGTTCCAGTTGCAAGTTAATCATCAACTCGCAACCGGACACACCTTGTTTTATTCCAGTTTGTAGAACAACCTTTGATTGTTTTTAGTTGTAGTTGCAAGTCAACAATCGACTTGCAACTGGGTCTGGCCCTTTTTTCGCCCGAGTTGCAAGTCCATCATTGACATGCAACTAGGTCCTTAATTTTTTGTTTTGCCTGAGTTATAAGTTCGCCCATGACTCGCAACTGGCCGTGAGATTTTTTTGACCCAATTGGGTTCGACCTTTTTTTTACCCAATGGCAAATACACTATCGACTCAGAACTAGGACCATAATTTTCTTTTCCAGATGCAAGTCCACCATTGAGATGCAAGCAGGCATTTTATTTCATAAACATTTTCTATTGTTGAACAATTTGTGAATACGTGCATTTGTTGCATGTCCAGCACCATCTCGCAACTAGGGCTTGACTTTTTTGGTCCAGTTGCAAGTCAACCATCGACTTGTAACTAGGCCCCTTGATCTTTTATTGGTTGCAGTTGCAAGTCAATCATTGACTCGCAACTGGGCCCAACCTTTTTTACGCCCCAGTTGCAAGTCAACCATGTGCTCACAAGTCGAGGATGTAGTTTTTTCTTTGCCCTAGTTGCAAGTCCACCCTCGACTCGCAACTCGGGAGGGGGTGTTGTTGTTTTGTACTTGTTTCATGGTAGTTGCAATTAGACCCTCGACATGCAACTAGGGGTTTCTGTCAGACCAGTTGCAAGTCCACAACCGACTCGCAACTCGAGGGAATATAGTTTGTAATCGCCCCAGTTGCAAGTCAACCATGTGCTCGCAACTCGAGAATGTAATTTTTGTAGTTGCCTTAGTTGCAAGTCCACCCTCAACACGCAACTCGATGGTGTTTTTTCCTTGTTTCATGGTAGTTGCAATTTTTCCACGACCTGTTACTAGGGTTTTCTATCGGCCCAATTGCAAGTACACCCCCGACTCGCAACTCGGGGATGTAGTTTTGTAGTTGCCCTAGTTGCAAGTCCACCCTCAACTCGCAACTCACGGGGGAGGGGTGGTCGGATGTAGTTTCTATTCACTCAAGTTGCAAGTCCACAATCGACTCACAAGTCGAGGGGTTGTAGTTTGTAATCGCCGCTGTTGCAAGTCAACCATGTGCTCGTGACTCGAGATGTAGTTTTTGTAGTTGCCCTAGTTGCAAGTACATCCTCGACTCGTAACTCGGTGGGTGTTGTTTTTCTTGTTTCATGGTAGTTGCAATTTGACCCTCGACCTGCAACTAGGGTTTTTTGTCGGCCCAGTTCCAAGTCCAATCCCGACTTGCAACTCGAGGGATATAGTTTTAGTATTCGACCCACTTGCAAGTTAACCATGTGCTCGCAACTCGGGGATGTAGTTTAGTAGTTTCCCTAGTTGCAAGTCCACCCTCAACTCGCAACTTTGGGGGATGTAGTTTGTATTCACTCAAGTTAAAAGTCCACCCCCGACTTGCAACTCGATATGTGTAGTTTGTTATTTCTCTAGTTGCAAGTCAACCATATGCTCACAACTTGGGTATGTAGTTTTCTAGTTGCCCTAGTTGCAAGTCTGCCCTCAACTCGCAACTCGGGGGCGTTGTTTTTTTGTTCTTGTTTCATGGTAGTTGCAATTAGACCCTGGACCTGCAACTAGGGGTTTCTGACGGTCCATTTGCAAGTCCACCGTCGGCTCGCAACTCGGGGGTGTTGTTTTGTTTTCACCCTAGTTGCAAGTCCACCCCCGACTTGCAACTCGAGGCATGTAGTTTTTTTGGGGCCCAATTGCAAATCAACCTTCGACTCGCAACTAGGGCGCGTATATTTTGCAAGGGCCAAAATTACAAGTCAACCATCGACTCACAATTGTCCGTGTGCGGAGGGACTGGCCCAGGAACACTCGTCGGCTATTGTAATTTTCTTTTGGACAAACAAACAAGAGACAATACGTGGGGATGATGTCATACTTAGATATGACATAACAATTCAAAAAAAATTATCCGTGTTTTGGGAAAGTGTTAGTGTTTCAGAAAATATTCAAAATTTTAAAAAATAATTTCATTTTAAAACCTTTTTGATATTTTTAAATTGTTCACGTTTTAAAAAATGTTTGCAACTACAAATGTTGTTCACATTTTTATTAAAATATTCTGCATCTATAAATTTGTTCACAATTTTTTAATAAATGTTCAAAAAGGTTTCAAATCTGACGATGTAGTGAGTTCCTAAATATTCATGCTGATTAATTATCACAATCATCCATTTGTTCTAGTGGCTAGAAGACACGCGTTAAGTAGCTGGAGCTTGGTAGTTCGATTCCTTCTTAACTGTGGCTTTTGTCTTGCAACGCTTTCTTGTTTTTTTCTGAGACGAAACAACAAACTTAGGATTTTTTCCTGTGTGCTACAAACCAACAAGCTTCGGTGCCTAGCTGTGTATACCGGCCCAGTCGAGACGCACTCAGCTTGTTTAGCACCAGCGGAGAAACTTGGCTAGACAACCATCAAACAAAAAAGTAAACGAACCAGCTGTAGAAAGTTGTCAATGAAAGAGCCACAAACAAAATGTGACATCATGTTAGATGTGAGATATTATCTCACATCTAGATGTGACATAGACAGACCCAAAGAAAAAACACGCATGCACATACAGAATAATCAACTGCCAAAAAAACATACAGAATAATCAACTGCCAAAAAATGATTTATCAAGTCTCTCTCTTTAAGGCCTTGTACAATGGGAGGTGCTTAGAAAAATAAACTATGCTTTTTTTAAGCACCGGTGCTTATTAGTACCGGATAGACGCTTAACTAAGCGTCTCTCCTGTAGAAATAGGCACCGGTGCTTTAGAAAAACCCGGTTTATTTTTCTAAGCATCTCTCTAAGCACCTCCCATTGTACAAGGCCTAATGGCTCCGCTAATCTTTCATGTTTCTGGGTTTTTTTCTGATCAATCTCTCATACCTCTTTGTGGCTCAATCTCTCACGCATATGCCTTCCCTTCATCGTTGCGGCATCAGCTGAGCGTTGTCGAGCAGGACGAGCCCTTTATCTCTTCCCTCCTGCAGGGGTGCTACCCGTCGTCCACATGCACGGGCCTCCTCAGTTGGCCTTCTTTCTCAGGGCCTCCACATGCCGCAGTAGTACAATTAGGTACATGGCGATCTGTTTTTCTGCGAGTGCTCGAGAGACTGCAGTAGTACAATTAGGTACCTGCGATGTTTATTTTTGTGGTGAAAAGAGTGTACGGGTTGGTCAAGTTGGCAGAAACGCTGAGCTGGACGATGGCGATGATTGCCCTAAACTATGTCGGATCTTCTTCTGTCTTCCCTACTATCCTTCCTCATGTTTTGTAGCAATGTGCTGTACTTTGCCAATTCCGCGCTGCAGTAGGTAGGGGACAAAGTAGACCTGAGGCAGCTTCTAACGGATTGAGGCGACCAGATCGGACATGGATTGGTTTCCTAAGCAATTAAGCTGTTGGAATACGGTGAATTAGCACTGCGAACAGTAGTGGATTAAGATCTGGGAAACGAACACTTGAGGCCACATGTGCAGATTCAACACCACTTCTGCCTCTTCATGTCCTTCCGAAACTCAACACCAAACTATGGGGATCGTGGCAAGAATGCATCTCTATGTTGTAGCATCCTCCAAATCCAATTATGCCAAACCCATGACATGTATGGATTGTGTCAATGTTTGCCGTCAGGCGTGGTTTGGATGATAGAGAATAGCTGTGTTTACAGGAAGTATATAACGCATATACACACCTTCCTGTATTCCTACCTAGGCCTCTCTGTACATTTATGATTGAAAAATGCGCATCAGTTCTTTGTACTCGATTGATTCGTGACTTGTCGCTATCTGTATTTCTTCTTTAATTCAAAGGTTTATGTAAATGTTGATTTACCAATACTGTTGTTGTAACTTGCAATATATTCCTTTTCAGGCTTCTGTTGTTTCTATGCTAGCAATTCAGGTGGAAGGATAATATAATGTACACCGTCATCTTTGCAAATAAAATCACTTTGTAAACAAAGGTAAATATATAACAATTCCAAGTTCCCTTACGGCCAACACATTGACTACCAAGTACAAAGAACCATCTTCTATGGGAAGTTGGTCTTGCTCCAGCCAGTTTAATCTGCAGATGCGTATGAAGTGGAATCTATGGTGGTCATGCTCCAGCCCCTTTAATCTCAGGTCCGATATTTTCTCATTGTCCCATGCTTTACCTCGATGCTACTTGGTGATACATATATGAAATTGATGGATAGGAAGGATTGATGGATGCATAGTTAGATACTTGACCATGAATAGATGTAATAAAAAGATGACGGGGATTCAGGGAAATTGATTTTACCTTTAGGAAAATAGAAGAGATGATACTAGAGGGGCATTATTATCTACCAAATTTGCATCAGTTAATATCTTGCACTTAAAGTTTTTCAAATTTATTTGGATGAAACTAATTTCATTATGTTTGTGATGTTCAGAGTTTATAATCGTCCAACAAATTCGACTTGGATAACTAAGAATGAGTATGTAGGGAGAAACCATGTGTTTCTGGACATACCAACATGACATGAACTCATGGTCTCATGTTTAGTTATTTTTTTGGAGGGATGTCATCATTATACACGTCATACTTCTCTGTAAATATTTCAATAACTACGCACTATATTTAGGAAAGGATCAAACAATTTTGTTTGTTTGTTTTCGTTGTAAACTTAAGAATATTTTTTGTTTGCACAAATGTTGTTTCATTTATAAAACATTGCTGACAGTAAATTTATATAACTAATACACATGGGAGAGTTAACAAATGTATGAACTTCTACCAAAGCCTAACAATTCTTAGAAAAAAATGTTTTTGGGCGATATTTGCACATGTTGACGAATACATTAACATTTTTTAGAGCAAGGAAATCAAACAATAGTGTTCTTATATGACATTTAAATGTTACTTAAATATAAAATATATTATTAAAGAACAAAGTGTCATTTTTTCAAGTGTAAATTTATAATTCATAATTAGTTCCTTTTTTGCATATAACAATATTTTAAAAAAGAAATCTACTTTGCTATTTTCAAAATTACTAGCCCGTGCGCATGCACGGGTTGACGACTAGTAGACAATTAAAGAGGCAGCATGCCCAATTGGGCGGGCTACTTTGTTGGCGTACATAAAAGCGAAATGATCTTAGGCTGGGTAGTATCATAAGTTTGTATAGATTAATATCTTAAATGACCTTATTTATTGCCACGCAAAACATATATACTACTACAATATTTACTATGATACTCAACCTTCACTTTTTTATATTTAATTATATGCCACCTTATCAAAATTTAAAATTGTTTAGTTGGCGTGCATGATACTAGTTATGATACTCGCATGACGGACAACCTTATCCAGCTATACAAACACATCCGCTGCACTATCCATAGCACTAACAAACACGGGGCGCAACCGCGCAGGTGGCATCTGCAACATGCAGGCGGTCAAAAAGGACACTCATACGTGCTGATCGATCTACACGCCGCATCAATTGCCCCTGCACGCAAACATTTCTTTAATCTAATGATCTAGCAAGTTGTACTGTACGTAATTGATTCTCAAGCAAGTGGATGTGAGATTCCTGCAGCTATGCACATGCATTGCACGCACGCAGATGCCGGTTCGGATCAGATCGGTTGGTCATCCCAGCCTAGCTAGCTGCCCTCGCCGGCCTATCTATATATTCGTGTGCCCATCTACTCAATCCATCCATCTTGGGTAGGCTTGTGAGCCGTAGCAAATTAGTTCAACACCAACCAGCTAGCCATGGGTATGTGTTCCAACAAGAAGCGCAGCAGCCCTGGCGTTGCTGTGTGGTGTGTAGTCCTGGGCATAGCCCTGCTCGTCGTCGACGCGGCGGGCAGTGAAGGACGTGCGAGAGCCGGGCAATTGGCTGAAGAGCATGGGGATGCAGCCTACTGCTCCGCCTTGTGCAAAGGCCGGTCGAAGTCGGACTTCGGACCGTGTTACAACGAGTGCTTGTACGGGAGGTAGGTAGTACGGTACTGCTCTGCGTGTGTTCATCATGAGCTCGTTTCCTTTCCGAAAATAATAACAGTCATGTTGTGAGCGTGGGTGTGAGGCTTGCTGAATCTGTTCATGCGTCGCCAGGATCAATTTTTTTGCTTTGTTTTGGTTATACTAGTTACAACTAATTGGCATTTGGCGGCCCACAGGGTGACAGGACAAGAAGAAGCAAGAGGAGGTGGTGGAGTTGGAGGGCCAGCTGGTCTCCTGGAGATGCCGACGAAACGCGTTGGACGGGAGGAAGAAGAGAAGACAAAGCAAGGGGACGCCACCGTCCGTTTGAGCGACCCAGTCTGGTGCTACGACGCTTGCCATGAACATCCAGAATTGAACTACAACCAATGCGTCAATGATTGCTACGCTGAGAATATGCCGGACGCCGCATGGCTGGCGGCCCTTGGAGGAACCGGAGGAGAAGAAGCAAGAGGAGGAGTGGTTGATGTCCCAATGGCGGTGGTGCAGCATGAGGCTGCTGCAGGTGCACTGTCACGGGGCAACTGCGATGAGTATTGCCGCAAACACTATGATGAAGGCTCCCCCGGGTACAGGCACTGCCAATATATGTGCCCACATCTGAGGGTCCACGGGGTAGCAGAAGGAGAAGAAGCAAGAGGAGGAGCCGTTGATGGGCTGACGGTGGTGGGGAAACCCCACTGCGACTGGTTCCGTGACTGTAGTGTAACGCCATGCGTCTGGCGATGTGGGAAGAGGATGCAAGAGGAGGACAATGAAGGAACAAGAACAGGAGCGCTCAATGTCCTGGCGGCTGTGCGGCATGAGGTTGCTGTAGGAGCATGTTCGTCGACTGTGTACGTGCAATCATGCTATGCCTGTTGCCAAAGGGAGGTTACTAGAGATCCGGATTTCGACTGGTATGCTTGCATTCGCAGTTGTGACGACAAAGATGCTCTCCCAATCAAGAAGGAGCGAGAGAACAAGAAGGACGGCGTAGTCCCGCCGGTGAAGTAGTCGTTCGTAGTGAGCTTATACTAGCGCGTTTCCTTGCCAAACAAATAATGTGCCGTCCAGTGAATCCGTCACAGTCCATTTGTTTGCTTTAGTTCTGTTACCTACACCTTTATTTACAATGGAGTTGCAGAATGCTATACATGCCGTGCTTCTTCTTGCTCAGCCACCGTCGAATGTCGATCTAGCGATTGGTGGGTTTATTTGTACGGTAACGCGTTAGTCATCCCATACTCACTGTCGATGATACAACCCATCGGACAAGCCCTCAAACCTTGACACACTTTAAATTACTGAACAACATCTTCTCTTTGTTGTCAGTGGCATAAATTACCCAACGACACTACATGTCTAGCATCAAGACAACTCGCCATATGCTTAAGCATCAATAGTCACTCCTTGCATCACTATGTGTCCAGGTAACCGAGCTTTCGCTTTTAGGGGAAGCTAGATCCATGGTAAAAGCACAAACAATAAACAAGGGTAGCAAGTGGCGTGCATCCAGGCGGTCAAACAATGAAGCTTGTACCGTAGTGGGCTTAAACAGTTCTTCTAATCAAATCTTGCATGTAGTAGGTAGTTGGCTTTGAAGCAAGTAGACATACATATACATAAAGAGCAAGTTGATATCTGATCCATCTGTGCACATGCATTGCACACGCGCAGATGTCGGTTCGATACCTCTTCCGTGGCCCATGTGCTGGTGGCCACGGGATCAGATTCATGGAGCACCCTTTACCTAGCTTCACCGGCCTCTTTATATATGCGTGTGTCCCAGTCTCTTCATCCCATCCATCCAGCTACACTGGCCGCTACGCACCACACACAGCTAGTTAGCTAAGATGGATCAGATCCATGGAGAAGGATTTGCACAAATTAAGGCGTACACAACTAAGAAGCCGGACCATCTCCGAGGAAGAAACATGGTTTCGAGTGGGGTTTGAAGGCGATGCGACCGGTGCTTCATCCGCTACCATTAATTTGTATCTACTATCAAAACTAAAGTAACAAATTGAACGGTATATCCACCACATGTTGGCCTGCACGCACCTAGTTGCGCTTGAAGCCAGTGGATATGTATACATAAAAGCAAGTTGATATGATCAACCACTGCACATGCATCTAGTGCACAAACAACAATCAAGGAGAGCAGCTAGGGGTCAAACAAGAAACACATATGTGCTGATTCGACACATCTCGCACTAGTTGCCACCACTGTTCTACTAATCCAACCCAGCTAGTAGCCCTTTAATTTGGAAGCAAGTGGAAATATATACACAAGTTGATATATGATGCAGCTATGCACATGCATCTGCGGCAGTGTGTCCCTAACAGATTCATCTGCAAATGTTGGACCGATATAGGTCTCGCGTGGTGTGCATGTGGTGGCCGGCAGGAAGCTAGCTAGATGGATCAGACTCATCGGAGAAACCTTTGCATAACTTCACCAGTTTCTTTATAAATGTGTGGCCTCCGTCTTGTCAATCCATTAGTCCTGGGGCTAATTAGCTCTTCAGCAGCTAGCCAAGCTACGTCGTGGCTCCACGGGCATTGGTTCCAACATGAAGCCGAGCCGTAGTGGCGCGCTATTATGTGGTGGTGTGTAGTCCTAGGCCTAGCGCTGCTCGGTTGAAAAAAAAAAAGCATTATGCATCTTCTTGGTGCTTCATTTTGAGCCAATATAATTCAACTTTTGTCAGAAAAAAATATAGCTCCATTAATGGTGTATACAAAATCCAAAGCCATTCCGTGTTGTTAATTTTTTGAAGCCCTGAATTATTTCAGTCCCGTGCTAATTAATACACAAAATGCTAGCCTTCATTGAAGCAAGTAGGTATTTAGTGAGTGCTTCCAAGGGAAGCTGGTGCATTGGACATGCACGATCGCATCCATTACCTCTCGCGTGGTCACTCCTGCAAGTGGTGGACAGCCTCTTTATATATGTGGCTGTGCCCGTCTCCTCAATCCATCCGTCTTGGGAGCAGCCATCCACCTAGCTAGCTAGCAATGACCATGGGTTCCAAGAAGGGTAGCAGCATCAGCAGCGTTGTTCTGTCGTGTGTATTCCTAGGCATAGCGCTACTCCTCGTGACGGGAGATGCCGGGCATCTCATCCCGCAACGGTGCTGTGCTTCCGGTGGACAATGGGGCGACCGAAGGGCAAGAAGCAAGCGGAGGAGTTGCACTACAGGCAGTGTCGGCTGATGGGCCCAAGAAGACCACGATCATGGCTAGCTGCCGTGATCAGTGCCTTCCTTATATGCACTACCCATATATTTACGAATCTTGCATGAGTCAGTGCTACCCACGCGCCGGAGTCGTCGGCGTCTTGGGGGATGCCAAGAAGATGAGGAAGACGAAGCAGCAGGAGCAGCAGCAAGAGGAAGCAAGAGGAGAAGGATTTGGGGTCCTGGCCATGCCGACCGAGCATGCCGGACGGGAATAAAATGGAAGCGGAAGAGGACGCCAGGGCCGGGCACCTTCTCCATGGTCATCTGGCAACCCAAGAAGGCCTACGCCCATGATTACATGGTGTTGGTTCCTGGTGGATTCCCATGGACGATCTCACTAATTAGTTGATCGATTTTTCTCAGCTCCCTGTTGTAAGGTTATTATCATATTTGCATAATTTCCTTATTTTTCGGTTCCCCGTCGATCCCTTTCCCTTTCGTTGGGAAAATAATAAGTTGTAGCTGTTGTGATGTATCGTTTGGTGGCGTTGCCAAACTATTTGTGGTTTTCAAAGGTTTGACTCAAGAATGAAGATAAACTCTAAATGAGCCTTGTAACCCGGTCCATCGAGAGGGAGTACTCCGTATCGTTGGAGCCTGTTGCGCATACATCCAAAGTCTCTACCACTATTTATTTTTCCAACAAAGCGTGAATTTTATTGACTCATAATGAACCATCGAAGGGATACAAACACGATGACCCGATATCTACTTTGCTTGTATGCACACCACTTACACCAACACTTGCAAAAGAAACCATCGGCAAAGAGCAAAGTCATAGAAGACCAAAACAATGCCTATGTGAGGAAAAAGAAAAAACCTCAAGGAGATAAAAAACAGGAATTCGATAAACTTCAGATAGACCCCTTGCATTGTCCATGGAAGGGCGATACGGGTGTTGCATGGATGGTCCGAAATTATCGCGCTTGTTGCTCCATGTCTATGTCTCTATCTCAATTATTTTTGGGTCGTCTATGTCTATTTGTATCTTCAAGCCTCGAACGGGGTACAACACCTTCAACATAACCCTTTGTATTAATGGGACACCATGAGCGACCCATAGAAGGAGAAGGAGCCCACAACCACGGACCAGCATAGAAAGTGCTATTAACTTGTTTGTAGTCTTGGAACAGCGTGGAAGGAGAAGGAGCCACCGGGCAGGTGGTATTAACTCTTTTATAACCATGATTTATTTGTACACAAAATGCTACTACTTCCGTCCTGGTTTATTAGTCCTTATTGTATTTCGTGTCAAATTTTAACCATAAATTTAACTAATAAAATCTTCATGCATGTAACAAAAAATTATATCATTGAAATCTATGTTCAAATACGAATCCGACAATATAACTTTTGTTAACATGCATTAACATTTTGTTAGTTAAATCTTTGATCAAAATTTGACACGAAAAATAATGAGGACTAATAAACCAAGATGCAGGTAGTAGATTGTAACGACCTCCACTTGATCGAAGTTAGAGTCTATTTAATGCCTGCTTTCAGGTCATTTAGGGGATGCTAGACCCAAGGCAAAACTGTTAAGACTTCATTAATAAATGTTAATTAAGTGGAAAATCATGAGGTGATTTTTCAACATATGAATACCTCTCGCTAACCGTTGGGTCCTCTCTCTCTCTCTCTCTCTCTCTCTCTCTATCTATCTATCTATCCCCTCCCTCCCCTCTCTCTCTATCTCTCATAATATTACAATCTTTTAGATGCGGCTCTTCCGGGACAATATAATCAATGTAACCAAATTTAGTTTGTGGCACTAGATATGTAACATAAAATCAAGTTGATATGATCCAGCTGTGCACATGGGGCGCCCATGTGTATCTACTGCACAAAGGACAAACAAGAGGAGCAAGTGGCTCACATGCAGGCCGTCAAACAAGGAAGCTTGACACATCGCTCTAATCGTCAGCACAGTTCGGCTAATCTAGTCCAGCTAGTACCTACTACCTAGTTAATTTGGAAGCAAGTGCTTATATATATACACAGATAGCAAGTTGATGTATGGCTGTCTCGAAGAAAGACAGATGGATCAGATTCATCGGAGGAACCGTTGCCTAACTTCACCATTAACCAGCCTCTTTATCTTTCTCATTCTCATGTGCTAATCCTAGATCTACTGACACTAATGGAGGTTTCACGGGATCCCATCACACTAATTTCATGGGGATGGGCACCTCCCCCCTCCCTAATCCAACCGGAAAATGCCACATAAAGTCAATCCGCTAGAACCAGCCGGCAACCTTGGCATTACACTTACATATGTGTGCGCACATCTCGTTATATATCCATGCCTAATTTTTCTAATGTTTTTGGACTTGCACCTATGGCTAATTAGAGTAGCAGCATCTAGCCAAGCTACATAGATCAACATGAGTATGGGTATGGGTTCCAACAAGCGCAGCAGTAGCGGTGCTGTTGTGTGACCTAGCCCTCATGGACGCTGCAGAAGGGAACAACCAAGGCTACTAGAATGATCTCTGCTGTGGCCAGCACTAGTACGACCAATGCCTCGCGCCGTGCAAGGCAGAGAAGAATAAATTTGTATATCTTTACCTGCAACATGTAATTAAGTTCATACTGTGCAGCAATTGCTATATATGCCAACGCTGCTTCTCATACATGCCGGTCGATCGATCAGACAGTCCACACATCGCATCAATTGTCCCTGCACGCAAACATTTCTCTAACCTCAGCATAACCTAACTAGCTGTATTGTATTGATTTTTGAAGCAAGTGGATATGTGATCCCTGTAGCTATGCTATGCACATGCATTGCACAAGCGCAGAGGTCGGATCTCATCAGACGGGGTCGACACCGCCATCGACACATCGCTTCACTGGACTATTTATATAGCGGTGTGCCTATCTCATGAATCCATCCATCTTGTGTTGTTTGTTATAGGAACTTAGCTCCATTGCCAGCCAGCTAGCCACCTTGCAAGCCATTGGTATGGGCTTTGGTTCCAACAAGATGCACAGCAGCGCCAGTGCTGCTGTGTTGTGTGTAGTCCTGGGCCTAGCCCTATTCTCTGTCGAGGCGGCGGCCAAGGACTCAGAATACTGTACGAGGAAGTGTCGCCACCGGGAGGACTGGTCATACTGCTACAGACAGTGCATCTTCAGCTCCGGCGACAGTGCATCTTCAGCTCCGGCAGTAGAAGAAGCAGAAGCAAGAGGGAGTTGCGGAAGAGTCGGTGGGCAAGCTGGTCTCCTGGCGATGCCGACGGAGCGCGCCGGACAGGAAGCCGCAGAGAAGAAGAAGCAACACGACGCCGCCGCAGTTCAGCTGGGCTACGACCCAGAATTCTGCTCCTTCATGTGACGCTACATACATGAAAAGGAGGGCTGCCTCAGAAAGTGCGAGGCAGCAGCGGGAAAAGAAGCAAGACCGTAGTCTCCTGGCGTGGAAGAAGAGAAGAGGGTGCGCCTGCTTGGACGGAGAAAGAAGTTGGTACCGCCTCCTGCGCCGGACAGCAGCTTTTGCTTTGCTAAAAAGATGTTACTAATTAGTTTGTAGATGTTGTACGTTGTTACCAAGTTTGTTCCCATATGCATGTGTAAGCAGTAACACACAATCTCTTCTGTGTGTGCCGTACTTCGTTTTCACTTTCGAAATACAAGATGCCACGAGCTCACTTCTTGATGGCAGCAATCAATTGGATATTCTGCACGATGCCACCAGCTCAAGCGTGCATCAATGCATGCATGGCAGTGCATCGATCGAACGCCATGCGCGCCTGCACTCATCCATTAATGATCTTTGTAGGTCACGTATGAGATTTCCATTGTATCACCGTGGCCGTTTTTTTGTTTTAGAAAAAGGAGGAGGACCCCGGCCTCTGCATCTGGACGATGCATGCAGCCACTTTATTAATTATTCACGTATCACCGTGGCCGTTGATCCAGAATACAAACTTTAATTTCCACCTATCCTCTTGCCGTAGCCATTGATCCACAGTGTTGTAAGATAGCTTGGACGTAAAAATGTCATAAGCAGAGTCATTCCAGTAGCTATAATTTCAATGACATATAACATGTATTTTATAGTCGCGGTGCAAAACTGTATTGCTGAGGCCCCCCTTGATTGTCGTTTGAACTACACTGCACACATCTCTAACAATATTTGACATGTTGTTGCTAAAATCTGCCATATAGATGTAAAAAAAATACAGTGTGTATTTATGTATGTATATATCTATGAATGAACATGCTTTTAATTATAAGCTGTAAAAAAAATAAACACGCTTATATAAATATGAACAAAACTAAATAGCTCATCAAGATGGATATCGAATTCAAGCACACATGTTTCCTGATTTTCTATTGGTCAAATTAACATACACCACTCCAGTGAATATAATTTATGCGATATGTATGGACAGTTCTACTTGATATATATATGGACCAGTTTTCCCCGTGGTAATCAACACACAAAAATGCTACACAACAATGAGCTCGGCTTGATTGAAGCAAGTGTCTATTTAGTTGAGTTTATGTATCTTCGGATGCTGGATCCAAGGCAAAAGCACAGACAACAAACAAGTGGAGCAAGTGGTGCCGTCAAACAAGGGAATGCTCACATGCTTTGCACGCGCGTAGTTGTTGGATCTGATCTGAAGCTAGTGGATTGGATCGATCAGAGGACCGCCCACTAGCTAACGACACGAGACTCTTTATATGTGTGTGTGTCAGCTTGGACACGGTCCGGGCCGGTCCGGTCCCGGTCCGAGCCGGCGTTTCGACCGGCCGCCGGTGGTCCCGTCCGGACCGGACCGAGCATACCAACGAGCTGATATCCTGGGACCAGACCGTGGGGGTGCCAGCTCGGTCAGGGCCGAGAGGACCAAATGGACCGGCCAGCTTTGTTGCCAGGCAGTGTATATTTGCTGCTTTTGGGTCCTATTTAGCTGTTGTTTAAGCATGTGCTGGTTTTGGAGAGTAAAATAAGCAAAAGTACAACAACAACACTACTGTTAGCTACTACCTAGGCTGTGTTCTACTGTTTAGGCATCACATAGTGACAAGCTTACTAATGGATGTAATATGACAAGTCATCAGTGATCACTATGGTTTTCAGATAAGTTTCTTCAGACATCAAGCACTGGACTAAATTCAGACAGCCACAAACAACTAATTTGAACAGCAAGCACTGGACTAAATTCAGACAGCCACAAACAACTAATTTGAACAGCAAGCACTGGACTAAATTGGACAGCAAGAATAACTAAATTTGGACAGCATTTCCTTTGTTTTTTGGACATCCACAAACTGATTTTGACACGAAATATGGCACAAATCAGGTTAAGCACAAATATCACATCAACAAACATAAGGTCTTATCATCATTGAACGACACGATTACAAACTTGCAATAAGAATTCCAAGTCCATGGCAATTGACAAGTTGAACATAACACAAATTAGAGGTTCATCTCCAAGCTAGCAATGACAATTCATAGTTCATGACAAACATAACAGAAATGCAAAAGTAGCCTTCACATGAGAAAGATCACTTTGACATTCATCTCCAAAATAGCAAGATCAACATCCACATGATGAATGTCTACAAGTAAGAAAAGCAACATTCACATAAATAATATTTGGTATCGTATGACAAGTGAAACATGTAGGAAGAATAGTTACCAATCGTTG
The DNA here is from genome assembly GCA_021605205.1 of Aegilops longissima. Classification (NCBI taxonomy): domain Eukaryota; kingdom Viridiplantae; phylum Streptophyta; class Magnoliopsida; order Poales; family Poaceae; genus Aegilops; species Aegilops longissima. Next base: position 5,561,226 of record CM038681.1, read on the forward strand.
ATCTCCTCCACCACAGTGGGTAACTTGATGTTCTCAACATCATCCTCTTCATTCTCATCCCTCGGCTACATGTTTTTCCAAAAAAATTTAAAAATAATTTCAAAAAAGAAAACCTTTAGTACCGGTTGGTAACACCAAACGGTACTAAAGGTCCCCCATACCACGGCGTGAGCTCACGCCACGTGGTGGGCCTTTAGTGGCGATTCGTACCGAACCGGTACTAAAAGGGGGGCTTTGGTCTTCACTCTTTAGGCCCTTATGAACCGGTATTAAAGCTCCGTTTTCTACTAGTGAAGGAGCAGTGTAGCGGCCGGGAGGACTACAAACCTTGCCACGCCGCGTGCCGGTGAGGCATGCATCTGGGAGACATCCGAAACTGCCACCTGCGCTGCCGCTATGCGAAACACTACGGCACATGCTTCGAACAGTGCAAAAAAGAACAAGAAGGAAGTGGGGGAAGAGTTGGGCTACTTGCGGCACCGGCAGAGGGACAAAACCAAGGAGAAGAAGCCAAACCACGTGGCAGGCCTGGAACTCCACAAAATTCTATTTGTATAGAGATATATGTGCAACATTTGACTAAGAGATGTGTTTAACATATGAGTTGCATTGAAAGAAATTTTCGTGGAGTTGTCATACATGCAAATAGTGCATGTATTGTTACCATTTATAAAACTATTTATTACAAGATATTTCATAGTTACGTTGATCGATCACATCTATATGTGTGTCAACTCTTTACCCTTTGCTAATCAGACTTTTTAGATGATGAGCTTCGCTTCACAGAGGCATGTGGCTATTCATTAGAGCTTGTGGTTCTAAGACTACCCATAATGGAAGTAACATAAATGATGTTTCAAGTAATTAATGAGGAAAGAGAGCCATGTGATAACATAGTAGTATGTTATTCACACTGTGGGTAACATCACACATACCAAGACAACATGAGTCTACAACTTAAGGCTGCCCATAGTGGAAGTAACTTTAGCAATAACATAAGGTCTAACTCAGTAAACAGTAATGCTACACACACGACAACCATGCACGACTGCTGCACGATTCTACACATCCAGCCATCAAAATATTGAATGAAGTCCAGCACGGCCATTTGATCATCAATCGTGCATGAATCGTCCATTTCGCATCGGCTGTGAAGAAGTTTCGCTCAGTAAATTTGATTATGTGGCAATGATTAAATGAGGAGAGAGACCATGAGTAACATCACACATATCAAGACAAGATAAATCTACAACCTAATAAATAAGGTATTGCATGACACCACACATATGTTAGTCCTCACTATAGAAGTATTAATATAGAGTAGTAACATATGCATATTACTACTCTAAATTACTCCTCATTATGTGTAGTTCAGGGGAGGACTGTACCCAATGCGAAAGCTCAAATTACAAACGAAATAGCTACGCGGACGACAGAGCACTGAACGATTCCCGGACGAAGCAGCTCCAACCCATAGATATTAAAGAACGGGCCTAATCAAGTGGCGAGGATGAGTTGTCGTGCACATGTTGGCTTACAAACAAGAGGTGCATGTGGCGCGGTCAAACGAGAAGCTCGTACGCTGATCAATGCATCGCATTAATTGCTCACTTAAATAATTATTTTAGTCAAATCTTACAAGTACCTATATAGTTGATTTTGAAGCAAGCGGATATACATATAGTACGTAAAGAGTAAGTTGGTATATCATCCGGCTATGCACATGCTTATCTGCCTCAAAGTTTGTCCCTAATAGAGGATGCACAGCAATCGCGTGTCAGCCCAACATTAATGGAAGCTCGTTCATTTCACGCCCGGAGATATCAGATCTGAGCTGATCGGATCAATACGTGTGACCCATGTGGTGGGCGGCAGGATGCTAGTAGATAAGATGGAGCAAATTCATTGGAGGGACCTGTAGCAGCTTAGGCACTCGATTCACCAAGAGGAGAATCAACTCATTCTGCGTTTATTAGTACTCATCGTATTTTGGATCAAAATTTGAGCACATATTTGACTAGCAAAATCTTAATTCATATCATCAAGGATTATATTGTTGGATAAATATTTGAAGAGCCTGGACTTTCAGCTCCTGGGTGCGGGGGCACCCTCATGAACAGTAAATTCAAAACAATATGAAAGAAAATCAAGAAAAGTTGAAACTTCAGGGGATCAAACATTCAACATTCATGCAAAGTTTTAGCATCAAAAAACATTCATGGAGCCCTCACCAAAAAAAAAGTGTTCACAGTTATGTTTACTTTTGAGCAATGATTTGTTTTTGGTGAGGGCTCCTCGAGTGTTATTTCTGGCTGAAAATTTGCAAGAACATCAAAAGTTTGATCATATTTGATCCCCCAAAATTTTAGATTTTTCAATTTTTTTTTCATATTGTTTTGAAGTTACTGTTCATGAGGGTGCCCCTGCACCCGGGAGCTGTCACACCTTTCCCATATTTGAATGTAGTTTCCAGTGGTATTAATTTTGTTATGTATAACATATATTTTGTGTATAAAATCATGGTCCAAATATGACCAAAAAATACGAGGGGCCTAATAAAGCAAGATGGAGGTAATAATTCGTTGACTGAAGTTACTTGTGTGCATGTTTTAGTGATGCTTCTTTTAACCTAGTCTTATCAAGTACAGTACCTAAATTGATTTTGAATCAACTGGATAGTAATATGCACACGCATCTGCTGCATAGAGTCCGGGCGCGCCCATTAATTTCAGCGCGCAGATTTCGGATCTGTGCTAATCAGATCCATAGCTCTCATTCATACGGATCAGATACATTAGAGGAACCTCTATCCATAGCTTAGCCGGCCAGCCTCTTTATATATGTGTGTGTGACTGTCTCGTCCTTCCATCCATCTTGTGTTGTTGCTTGTTAGGCATAGCATAGTTCAGCGGCCAGCCAGATAGCCACCTAGCTAGCCATGGGTGTAGGTATGTGTTCCAACAAGAAGAGCAATAGTGGCGGCAGTGTTGTCATGTGGTTTGTAGTCCTAGGCCTAGCCCTGCTTGTCGACGCTGCAGCAGCGAAGAGGAAGCAAGGGGGCACCGCCGTCCACCTGCCTGGCTGGTACTGCGAGGAGAGGTGCCACGGCAAGCAGGACTACATATACTGCTACAGACGGTGCAGGGCGAGCCCCACCAGCAGCCATGCCGGCCTGCGTCTGGCATCACATAGGGGGGCAGGAGAAGAAGAGACCAGAGGAGGAGCCGAAGGAGCTGGTCTCGTGGGGGAGGGCGTCGGGCGTGAAGAAGAGAGGAAGCAAGGGAACGTGGTCGTCCACCCGCCCTGGTCTTGCGAACTCGAATGCGAAGACATAGTTGGTCCAGAGTTTGGCCCTGACTCCTACATGGCTTGCGTCCGTGAATGCTACTTGGGGTTCAGGAATACCATGCATCGGCAGGCAGAAGGAGAAGAAGCAAGAGAGGGAGGAGGATCCAGTCTCCTAGCGATGCCGGTGGAGCATGCCAGCCGGGAAGAAGAAGAAGAAGAAGAAGGGAAGAGGATCCCGCCGTCCACCTGAGCTACAACCGAGAAGACTACTGCTACGACATATCCATCCGCAAGAAGGGCCCGGAGTTCCCTAAATGCATGAAGTCATGCATCGGTAAGGTTAATTAAGTTATCGATCTTCCTCAAGCAGGCCACTGTTTTCATGTAAGGTCACTATTAGTATCTTGTTCCTTAGTTAGGACTTGTTTATTATCTCGCGTTTCCTCTAATTTCAAGTGCAAGCATAGCACACAACTTCGTTTGTGTCCCGCAACCCGTCAATCAATTTCGCGTTTGAAATAAAAGCAGTTGCACTTGTTTGGTGCCTAGTGGTGCCCTCTATATGTTTTTTTTGCTTTTGTGAATGGTATTATTGCTCCTAGCTGGCACATTTTTTTTACGGGTGCTAGCTAAACTTGTTCCTTTCTCTATAAAGCCTGGCCCTGTCCTCTGTTCTCTAAAATGAAACATTTGGTATAAGAAGCCTTAATTTGCAGCACAAGATCGATGACATGGTGTGTCGGTGCCAGGCACCGTTGTATCTTGCCTTGGGTGTGTGGTGTGTGTTTGTATCGGCTTCAGATGTAATCGGTGATGTTTGCTTTGTAATATAAAGCGGGGGAAACCATTTTCGTCATAATCACCGTAACACCAGGTACACTAGAAATAGTTAAAACTTTGTTGGCTAGAAATAAGAAGGGAGTACCCATATGACAAGAGGGAGTACATGCCAGTTTGATCGCGAGCTCCTACATAAGATACTGCTAATTTGACCCTCTGCGCGACACTGTCACTACTTTCGTCTTGCATAGGATATACATGATTACCATGGCCATCCAAACTTGTCAAGTATGTCATATCATCAGAGTAGATGTGGTTCCTGTGCACCCCGCCAAGCCCAACCGCCGGCACGTCAACCGCCCTGGACATTTTCCCCAAAAATAAGGCAGTCACCCAAGCTCGTTACCTCCTCCCACTTACAACATACTTTGTCATCAATTCATCAGCCAGCACATAAACCTTGAAGAAAGGCTCGCGGCTGGTGTCGTACCTTGGCAATTTCCCTAGCACCAGAGCTAGCTTGCCTTGCAGCTCAACAATGTTAGTTGACCATATGAAAGGTTCATTATCAATCTGGATATGCAACTCGACCTCAACGCAACTCGACCTCAACTGCCATATTTGTTCACACCTATATTGAATCTGATCAGGTCCTCGGAGGTGGTGAGGCCATAAAATTTTCCATTTGTAGAATATGATGTCCTTAAGGACCAGCCCATTAGATATGTTTGTCGTCCATCTGTCGGCCACACAACCAATCTTGCAGATGGCGATGTTGATTTGCAGGGTGATGGTGGCGAGGATGCAGTCACTTGACACGGGGGATTTTGAGAAGACAACCTTCGAACCCGAGTAGACATTCCTCATGTTCTTTGCATGGAGGAGCAACTCAACACCGGAGAACACGTTGACAACCGCAAGATGCTTGTCGTCCCCGATGGCGGCGACCCAGCCGCCGTCGTATGCTCCCACTAGCCGCTTGCCGAAGAGCGCCTCGCTTTTGAGCGGGATGTGGAGGACCCTGCCGTCCTCGGGACAGTATGCATGCATTGTTCTGTAATCATCGCCGTGTAAGGTGGGGAAGATGAGCCAGGGCAGGGTGGGCGGCGCGGCGTGTCTGGCCGCGATCGCGACGGCTCGCCACGACCTACACACGGCGGCGAAGCGTACGCGGTGGAGGAAGCTGCCGACGTTGAGGTAGACCACTTGAAGGAGATCGCCAGGGAGGTCGGCCCACTGTACCGATGTCATCATGGACGGCGTCTTCTGTGTTTCGCTAGGTACTGCGCCGCCGCCTCCGCTGCCGGTCATCGATCCACCAATCGTTTTGGACATGTTATTTGAGTTCGCCCTTACTTCCGCAACACGTACATGCTTTATTGCCTGGCTGGAGTCCAGCACGTATACCTACGGAAACCGACTTAATTGATAGGCGTAGTTTTTTTTTAGAACAACTAATAGGTCACCTCGCTGTCTCGACTCTATCCAATCTGCTGCTGAACTCTCCCGAGCGATCAACTTTTCAACATCATTTTTTAGATCAACAATCCGCAGTCTTCGAACAACCTAGCGCATGATACCACTTGTTAGAATAAACCTGAGGCATACCGTCAATCATCCGAAGACCAGCAATCACACAAACACGACACCGAGATTTTTTAACGAGGTTCACCGATATGGCTACATCCACAGGGCCTGACAATGGGCGCTCCTCCCCATGACACCGCTACAACACCGCAGCCGGCACATGCCCGCCGGCTTCCCCTGCATTCCTGTGCTATTATATTGGCATAGGTTACATCTTGTGTCTATCCTTACTATATATGAGAGGCCTAGGATATAAGTGTCCTATTTGGATACAGACTTCATACCCTGTCTAAACACAATACTACTCGGAGTCCAACTGTAACCTACCTTGTACACTATATTCAACGCAACTCTAACATCATCACTTGAGAATAAGCTCTAGCTGGAATGTTGAGCTGCTGAAAAAATGAACTTTGCCTACCCCGATTTTTCTTTTCTTTTGAGGAGGTTATAGATCGTGAAGCAGAAAGGTTTTTCTGACTTGTTCTTGATGACCATGGCAGATTTCGATGGATTCAGGTTCAAATTTCACAAGGATGGTACCACGGTTTAGACCATATAAAACGGGTATAATTCCCTTGTGACGCAAAAAAGAACTCAATGTCCCACGTAGGTTGTACTGCTAGAAGTACCATGGTACCAATGCACTTACAAGCTAGGTGGTATGAATGGGTGAAGGGAAAATGTAGTCAAGGACGGCGGCGGGACGGACCCCGTTCTTGTTCTTGTCGGGTGCAACATTTTGGTTGGGGCTGTGTGGCGCTGGTGATGTCCCTCAGTAGGAATAATGTTCCCATATTCTATCTTTGTCTCGATGATGCGTCTAGCATCGTCGGAGGGCGTGTAGAGGTGTGCCTCCATCAGATCTCGCGGATTCGTTCTGGGTTGGCCTTTGGTGGATCTGTTTGGATCCGGCCTTTTTTTGCCATCTTTGGGGTGTTTACGGGTTTGTCCTTATGATTTACGACTTTCTTCGTCGGCGATGGTTGATACTTTGGTGCGTTGGTCCATAGGACCTTAACACGATGACTTCCCGACTGTCTACTATAATAAGGTTTGCCCGTTTCTGATAAGGATGGGGTGATGACGGTGGCGCGCCTTCGGCTCGCTTCAGTGCTTGTAGTCGTCCCTATGTGATCTACAGACCTGGATGTACTTCTTACTTCAGGTGTTCTTTGTACTATCTTCACAATTGATGAATGATTAGAAGTTTTTCTTGAAAAAAATTGGTTTGTCCGGCTCCAGTAAAAGAGGAGCAATGATGGCGACGCACCTTCGGCTCGCTCCAATTTTTGTAGATGTCCCTAGGTGGCCTACGGACATAATTGTAATTTTTACTACCTTTATAGTTATTTATACTGCTATGATTGAAGATGAATATATTAAAAGTTTCTCGAAAAGAAAACAAGCAAGCTGCCACACTCTCGGACGGCATACCAATGACTCCACAAGTTTCAACAGGTTTCCAAAAGGCACTAGGTACGTCCTTAAATACTCGGCTCTCTGATGTGGTAATCCCCAAATTACTCCTGCGTAGTGAGTATCGTTTGTTCGAAGTGAATGTTTTCCCTAACCTAGCCGCCAGGAGGGCAACTAGGCAGGCGACTTTCTACCCCCAATCTCCACCGGCCAGGCTGTTGCTCCCCCTCCCTCCGACTGCTGCTCCAGCGGCAAGGGGGGACCCTGTTCCTCCTCTCTATAGTTAGAGTTTGGTTTTGTAGGTCGTGGTGCGTCGTTGGTGTGGTGGGAGCGGCGCCCAGTCGAAGAAATCTGCCTCAGCTCCACTCCCACACCGGGATGTCCTTCTTGGCCGCGTCTCGGAGTTGATGGCATTGTGTGTTTGCCGATCCTTCAGATCATCGTCATTCGGGTTCAATGTTCGTGTCGACGAGGCAGCGGCGGCGACTCCATCAAGTGTGTCTCTCCTTCTGCTCTGTCCTCATTACCGCGGCGTTGTCTCCGATGCCATGGTGGAGCAGGGAGGAGTTATCATCCGGGAGTACACGTAGGCGGTTGTCTGCGCATGTGAAGCGGAAGATGGTGCGTTCTGTGCTGGGTTTGTGGTTGGAGTATGACGGTTCTGGTTTCCTCCTCCGATGCCGTAGTTTTAATTACATGGTTTCAGTTCTGGAGTTCGATGACGTGTCCGGGGACACGTTGCTCCGGTTTGATTCTTTTATTGCTTTCGGCAAAGTACTTTGGAGGTCCGTAAACATGTAGATCAGCGATGGAGCCGAGTCGAGCTCGGGTAAAGAGGTGATCTGTATTCCTTCCCTTGGTGGTCGCTTCGGTGGTGTCCAAGAAGAGGGACATACCCTGGTTCTTTGTATAGAATTGTCCTATCATTTCAGTTCTATAATGTCGGTGTTTACGTGCTTTGTAATTGGATTTTTCTTCTATAAATGAGACACATATTACCATGCAAAACAAGAAATACTCCTGGAAAAACAATACCCCCAAATCTCTTACCTTGGCCTGTCTCTATTCAGATTTCAGATTATCAGCTCCAGTTTTTCTTTTCCGCAAAAAAAAAGAGCTCCAGTTTTTTTCCTTTTTTACCTTTTTTTGCACCGAATCGAGATTCCTTTCTTTTATTGACATGAACCGAATCGAGATTCAGCTTTGATCCAACCCCGTCTGACCGTCTCCAATATGTACGTATATACGTCTGAAATCGGGTCAGTTATGTCCCTTCCGGGACATCCGATAAAACCGAGTCAGTTATTGCTCAAACAAAACCGCGTTAGTTATAGCCCAAGATCTGCACGACGGCAACAACTTGGATCCCCAATACACTGCGGCGCGTGCGGGATCACGGACGAGGGGACAAAAACAAGGAGCGCCGAACGAGATCGATCGGCAATGGCACCTGATCCGGCCGTGCTACCGGGTGACGTCCTCGCGGAGATCCTCCGCCGCCTCGCGCCGCACAGCCTAGCCACGTCCCGGCTGGTCTGCAGTGCGTGGCGCGACACCATCGACGCCCGCCTGCGCACCCACCTGCTCCCGTGCTCCATGCGCGGAATCTTCATCAACTTCACCCGGCTTAGATTCTCGGAGTTCTTCTCACGTCCCTCGACAGGCCCGGCGATCTGCGGAGGGCTCGACTTCTTGCCCTGCATGGGCGTCAGTGTCATGGACCACTGCAACGGGCTCTTGCTTTGCTGCGGTCTGAGGCACGAGCACGACAATGCACTGCCGCGCGATTATGTCGTCAACCCGGCCACACGTCGGTGGGCGCGTCTGCCCCAACGCCCTCGGCCGCACATGTCGGGTCCTGAACAGAGCGCGTACCTCATGTTCGAGCCAGGCGTGTCACCGCACTATGAGGTCGTTCTGATCCCGCGCGTGTTGTCCGCCGGCGTGTCGAACGATGACGCATTGCTTGGATCGGAGTGGCCTCCCGCATCATACACCATTGATGTGTTCTCGTCAGTTAGTCGGTGGTGGGACAAGACGACCTTTGTTCGGGAAGGGGAGACCGCAGGCATCATTCACTACATGGATTCGGATTGGTCATATAATCGATATCATTATCATGCGGTCTACTGGCAAAGCAATCTCTATATCCATTGCCAGCATGGCTATCTCATGAGGTACTACTACTTGCTCCTCAGTCATTATTCCTGTTTAGCAAGGGCTCGTCCGATTTGTGGGATTTGCAAGTCAAAGTAAAATATTGCGATGTTCACTCCACACCAATTCTTCGGAGTTTACCATCAGGTCACAGAGTAATGCTAAGAATTCTCAGGAATTAGTTCAATGTATGGAAAGAGCCATAAGAATCTAGTACCATCATTCCGGCCCATTAAATGAATGTCATACACGGGAATAAGAACATAGGAAAAATCCCTTGTTAATTATCTAAGAAATACTGCAAAAATATATGCTGCTATGTTTCGTACATGTTGTTATTAATCTGTCTTATCTGATTGTTCATGTTTGCAGAATGTGTTTGTCAGATCACACATATAGAATAATTAAACTACCATGTGTCAGTAAATATTTACCGAGAGGATATCCCGACCACCATCTTGGTAAATCACAGAGAGGGGTGTATTGTGCAATATCACATAAGTGGAGTCCGCTTCTTCAGCTTTGGCATCTCAATGAATCCTGTAGTCGAATGGAATGGGTGCTAAATCATGATACCACTCTTAATACCTTTGAACATGAGGACTATGCCCAACTAGGTAGGCAATGGATCTTACAAGATGTTAACTACCGTAAGTGGTTCTTTGAGCAGAATGGTAATACACATGAAATGTACAAAGCGCCAGTGGAAGAGAAATATGACTGGAATTCTGACGAGGATAGCATTATTCACATTGAATATGATGTTGAAGAGGGATACGAGGATAACGGTCTTGACTTCGAAGATGATGCTGTCGACGACAACTCTCTTGAAGAGGGATATTATGGAAATTATTATTTCCTTGGGTTTCATCCTTATAAAGAGATTGTCTTCTTAATTTCATCAGCGAGAAAACCAAGAGGACTGGCCTATGATTGGAACAGCTCAAAATTTCAGGACTTGGGCAATGTGTGTTCAGCATATTACGACCCCATCTGTGGACTACCATGCCAAGAGACATATGCAGCTTTCCTGTATACACCTTGCTGGATAGCCGAGTTTCCGGGAAACGAAACAGAATCGCTATATGAAGATCGGGAACTATCTAGGACAAAGATGCAATTGGAAGATGAATCCAACCTTACATGCATGGACTTGTACGATATGCGCAAGTTCCATGGACGCGTCAAGAGGATCAGGGACTCTACTGCCAAGATTCGTCGCAGACGCCGCAAGTAGGAATCCACATTCACCGACACGAAGGCCAAGGCAATCAAGTTCGTCCTTGGCAATGCCACCAAGAAGCTAGAGTGTGGGAGTTAAACGTTGAAGGCAGGGCAAAACAATTTTCTACAGCTGGCTACTCCTACAAAGAAAACTGGGCTGCAGATCTCGTGCAAAAACTAGGATGGCCTCAACATGAGAAATGCAGCTTCCGCAACCAAGTGCTAGATATGAAACATCGAGACGTTGCTTATGCAAAAAGCTCTGACGAAATGAATAAATTAGGCTCGCTAGCTGCTATATAATTCTTTCCTTTGTAATCAATCCTGTTGTAAGCAAACAGTGAGATCAAAGCAATAAGAAACAAAGGCACAACACTAGCTTTTTGCAATCAATCAGTGTACGTGATCAGCTTTTTATGAGGTTTGTATTGACTCCTGTATCGAGTACGTGTGCGCGAGTGCTTTGTGTGTTTCCAGCCAGCCGTAGCTAGCTAGGCTGCTGGACCGAGCCAATTACTCTTGTATTAGTGTTTAACGCGGGGATCGGTCGTTGCTATTTCATCACACATTCGTCACAGCATCAGTCGTTGGGCTTGTGTCAACTCATACTCAGATCGTGCTATGTACAGACTTTGTAAGAGTGTACAAACTGACCATATTTAGCCTCGCAAAGTTTCTTGCTAGCTCGAGCTACAGGTGCCTCTTATCTGGCCCGTAGGTTCGCTCCGGGATTTGAGTAGAAAAAGACCATTACACGCCACGCAGCTGTTTCAATAGTGACTGCATGCAACTGACCTGCCCTATCGCTGCCATCTGCATGCAGGAACTGTAATCATGTGACTGCATGAGTCTGTCGCATGCAAGACTTAGAGAGAGAGAGAGCCGTTGTGCAAACTTTTTTCAGAAAATATAATTAAGAGAGAGAGTTGCATGCACGGGTTGATAGAAAGAGAAAAAGGAAGAGAGAAGAGTTGCATGCACCGGTTGACAGAGGAATAGTAGTCTAGGAGAGAGTGTCATAGGCATATGCAAACCTTGTGCCATAAACAGTAGTAGCTCCAAGTTTTTTATTGCCTGACGGTGCATGACAGCATAGTTATGCAACTAAGCTAACACATATAGGATATCTAGATCTCTTTAATCCTGGCTTTTTTTTACGGAGAGGAACAATATCTAGCAGTATATGTAATAGGCCTGTGAGCTTGCGCATGTCGGCATGTGGATAAAGATTCCATCTGCATGTGAGGAAAGAGAAAGCTTTTTGTGGGCTAAGATTTTTTTCTTGTAGGCATCTAGAAGCCAACTAGCGAGAGCAAGTCATCCACGGGAGAGAGAGTTTTTTATTTGTGTTGAACTGTAGCCGTCATAGTACTGCATGGCAGATACTATAGCTTTTCAGGCAGTCACTATCATGGGCCTTGCTTGTGGGACAAATTAGTTTGAAAGTCTGCAAAACTTGTCAGCCACTGCGTGAATCTCTAGGAATAGCAAGTCCAGCGAACGGCACCGATAAAGGGTACCGTGTAGCTGGTCCTACAAAAAACTGCTCTCTATTTAGCCTTGTCAATCAAAACAAACATTGCAAAATAATTCAGTTAAAAAGGTTAATTCATTCAGTAGGCAAGTCTGGCCACCCAACTTGGAGCCACAACGGGTGGGTCTGCTTACCGCTTTTTTCTTTCTTCTAACTCTTTGCCTGCTATTTAAAGAAAACCATCAATGAAAAGGATGCAGCTGAACTATTTGCATCTGTATAATGATTTCAGAAAATGGTGAAGGTTCAATTTAATTTCTTGCAAATGATAAACATGCAAAAGAGCTATTTATGTAACCTGACATCCAATGCTGTAAAAAAAATTTCAAATATTTGCTGGCTCTTTTTGTTGGAATACTTGAATTTTCAGCTTGCCGCGTACACAAACAGATATGAAAAATTGGAATCAGACTTCAGATCGACCCAATCAATTTGAGATCTTGTTTTACTATTAAAGTATCAGTGGTTAATGTTGTTTCTCAAACTGTCCAATACATTTTTTGCTACTACCTACAGTGCAAATGTGCTCACTGCTATTATTCGCTGGCGCCCTTGCTGCTGACAATCCAAAAGCTTTCTCATATCCTCTTTTTTTTCACATGGCATTCCCCATTCAAGGAAACAGAGGATATGGTTTTCATTATCATGTATTAACCAAATGTTATGTGCACAAAAATCGAAATAATCAACCTGTGCAGCAAGATAGTTTTTCCTAATCCAAAGCTACAACCAGTACAGCTTAAATGCCTTCGTATTGAAGACCGAAAGAAAAATATGTTCATACCCACTGTAATCTTGGACTAGCCACTTGTAGTATTAACGGGAAAAGTCAAAGTTCGTGCATAAACTCAAACATACCTGGCCGTGTAAACTGCACAAGCCGTTTATGTTGAAGAAAAAAAGCAGATCCATGAATCAACATTTAGAAAAAAAAGCGAGCATTAACATTCACATCCATAAGTTTTAGAAAAAAACTATCTGGAGCATAACTTTTACATAAGTTTCAGCAAAAAAAAATCTCATACACAGCAATAGGTTCAAACAATGTTCATGTAACCAGAAAATCAACAATTATTGATATATGCGTGCTTATGCTTTTATAGTGTTTGCTATATGCTAGATTCTTAAAATCATGCAAGAAATGCATCATTTTCGAGTAGTGCTTATTATATTCGAAATGAACGTGTCACTATCTTCATCAAATAAATAACTACAAAATTCTTGGGTTAGGCGAGTAGAATTAGCACATTTGGCCACAAAGTGGTGCTCCATCCACAACACCTTACCAATGCGTATGACACCTAGGACGATCCATACATCATACGTGACATGGTCATATCTTCCCCTGTGCTACCGGCTTAAGTTGGGGATTGGATAAAACATAGCAGATTAGAATTATGCTTTCCGGTTGTATGAATGTAAGGTAGGTAACAATGCCAATTTGTAACATGTCACCTGCTCTCTGCCTTGCAATGGTATCTCTTCTTTGTAATATTTGGAATACATCTTCTCCAAGAATCAGATTAGTACGGAGAGATGGTGTAAAAAACCTCCAAACTTCCTGAAGGTCAACACTGATGGCACAAACAACGTGGCAGGTTTCCTGTGGGAGCAGCTTTTGTATTCGTGAAGGCACAATGGAAGGGACAGCAGCTCCATCACGAGCATGCTGAAACAGTGGCTTGCCCGAAAGCAAGACAGACAGTTAATTTGCGGCAGATGCAGGGACCAATGCACCGTATTATCATTCTAAGAGAAGACGCTCTCAGATACATCATGGTGTCCTCTTGCACGACCACGAGGCAGGCAAAATTCGTGCTGTTTACCAATTCTATTGGTGTCATGTAATCGAGGATGCAAATAAGTTGCTCATGGCCCCAGGTGGCATGGTGTTGTTCCTTTGTAGTCCTGTTGGTGGCAAGTGATTTTGCTGTGCCAACTATATGTAATAAATCCCTTGGATTGAAAAGAAAATGTAAAGCCAGCACCTTAGAAAGATCTTTAGCTAGATGAATCATGCCATCAATGTTGTTCCCTGTGTTTCAGTTAATATCAGTTGCATTTGAGGAATAAATGATATGGTTTTCAATAAACAGAACACATAAATCTGCAGTTGTCAACTCTTTAAATTGTTGGGAGTTCAGCAAGACGAAGAGGTGGAGACCAAGTCTTCAGTTTCCAGCACCTATACAGTACAGCAGAAGCATCTTCGTTCTTGACAAAAGAGAACAGGCTCGGAAACTGAAGATCGAAGAGCTGCTCCGTGCACTATCTGTCCTTCCAAAATGACACCAATAGAATTGGTAAACGCAGCCGGCGGTCATGGCGACCCAGATCGCTGCGATGCGCCAGGAGCGTTTGAAATCGCTCCTGGGCCGCGAGGGGTGGATTTCGGTTGGTGGGCCGCGTGGTGTTGCTGGGCCGGGATCTGCTGGGTATGAGGCCCAGTCAGATCGGACTTTGGAGTACGTACAGGGGACCGAGGCATGCAGCCAGACTCGTACGTCGCTCAAGCAACATCCGCAGTGCCCTAGGGTTTCTGGCTCCAGGCCGTCGCGGCGATCCTGGTTGGCGGGGACCGGCCGAGCTCGCCGCATTCCGCCGCTCGGGACCATGGCCGGGCGCGGCGGGCCGACGGGGCTCCCTAAGGCACCTGCTGGCGGGGGGGTTGGCGTGGCGGCGGTGCGCCGCCGCTGCTGCTGCCGATGGCGGGCCGCACTGCCCGGCGGTGCATGGGTCTGGTCGTGGGGTGCCGCCGTGCCGCCGGTCGGGCACCGGAGTTCCTACTAGTGCGGCTGCAGCCACGATGGGTCGTGCACCTGGCGCTCAACCCGGGGTGAGGCCGCCAGTCATCCCGACCTCGTCGGCCGCCGCAGGACGTGGAGCGCCTCCGCCGAGGCCTCCGTTCGCTTCCGCCGTGGGGCGTGGAGCTGCTCCACCAAGGCCTCCAGTACATAATGGCCCTAGACCGGGTGGCCATGTCGACGGGGTTCGGCCGGTGGCTCAGGCATCCCTTGCCGGCGTGCAGTCTCGCGCAGCGCCGCCGCCTCACTACGTGGCGAGGCCGTCGCAAAATCGCGTGGGTCCTACGCACACGAGACATGGAAACGGGTCTGCTGAGTCGTCGGATCCGCCCCGAGGACAGTGGGGGGATGACGACTATGATGCGTATGGCGACGGTCAGCACCGTGGATCGTCATCTACGGGAGGTGGCCGAGGTTATGCCTGGCAGAGTGATGGTTCTGCTGAGAGGCCCTTCCTTGGTCCCCCGGGAGGTTTGTCAAGGGCGCTTCTGGACCGGACGCAAGGCAGAGAGGTGGATACCGTGGTCGTCGTCGTGGTCGAGGTGGTGGTCGTGGTTTCCGCAGACAGCATCAGCCGCAGGACATTGTGGACCAGCAGGAGTCCGGGGTGGTGGCTAATCCCACTCAGGCCATCGCCTTGACTAGTGAGGTTATGGAGGCGGTCACAGCCCTGGCGACCGCGGAGGTTGATATGACTTCCGCTTCTGCTGACACGGAGAACAGGTCCGAGTCTGAGAGGGTTTCTAAGTGGGCACGTCGGAAAGAGAAAATGCTTTGCTATCGATGTGGTGAAAAAGGTCACTTCATTGCTGAGTGTGTGGCCGAGTTGTGTGATTCTTGTGGTAAGCCTGCCCATATCTCGGGGGATTGCCCGCTTCTTCGTGAGCAGGCTCCGGCGCTTATAACGTATGGAGTATATTGTGCCGAGCTGAGATTCCAGCTGCGAGAGAGATTCCTGTTGAGCCGCAGAGCATGACTACTGGGATAGTGAAGGTGACCCAGGGAGAGGTCTCTGAAGCTCAGATTGTGCAGAGGCTTCAGGAACTGGCTCCGGGAGATTTTCAGTGGGAGCTTGTTCTCATTGAGGAGCGTGTGTTCAGGGTTGACCTCCCGTCGGTAGAGGACCTGCGGCGGTTGCTGAGTTTTGGGATGTGTAAGGTTCCAGGCACTAATTGTATTCTCGAGTTTCAAGAGTGGAAGAAAGTGGAGCCTAAGGGGAAGCCTCTTACTCAGGTGTGGCTGCGTTTTTAAGGGCACCTTCGAGGCTCGACGGATGTCCGTGTGGTGGCGGTCTGGGTACCTTAGTTGGCAAGACTGAGAAAGTGGATATGATTTTCACTCGCGCCCATGGGGTGGCCAGATTGCGAGTGAGTGTTCTGGACATTGAGTTCATTCCGGATGTGGTTAACTGGACCTACCGGGGAGAGGTCTTCCCTTTGGAGATTGAGTTTGAGGACGCTGAGTTGTTCGCCGAGGTGGATGGTAACACTGATATGGATATTAATGAGGGAGATGATAATGCGGGGGCTAGGAAGGACTCCACGGATGCGGATAATTGAGAGAGACACTCCGGGTCAGGACCGGTTGCTCAGTTGCCCCAGAATGGATCAGGGGGAGAGCCGGTCTCATCACCGTCGATACCTAACAGCACGTTGAGGTTTGGATCTTTTGAGCCTGCGTCTGCTCCGCCCAGACTCTGGAGCGATAGGGTGGAGTCTGAGGATGCTTTTGAGCGCTCGCTTCCGGTGCTGGATCTTTCGCCTGGGTTTTCTGCGGCCTCGTGCGGACGCTTGGTGGTTGAGTCGCCTTCGTTGCAGTCCCTGGCCGGCCGAGAGGGAGACCGTCTAGGGCAGGAGGCCTTGGACCCTTCCCCTTTGGCGCCGGCTGCTGCAGCTACTCCTGCGCTGCTCGGCGTTTGTCAGGGGCAGGTGGCCCCGTCGACGCCTGTTTCGCCGCAGCTAGCCGGCCGTGAGGGAGGCCGTCTGGGGCAGGTGGCCTCAGACCCTTCTTCTTCGGCGCCGATTGTTGTGTCTTCGCCTGTGGTGCTCGGCGGCAGTTTGGGGCAGGTCGCCCCGGTTCATACCTCGCCTTCGGCTGCCGAGATGGTGACGCCCGCAGGTTTGGGGGCTGGGGCGGAGGGGGTGCTCGGGCAGGCGGCCCTGGTACCTACTTCACCCGGCCCGTTGCCTGGGCGTCGTGGGAGCGTCCCGTTGCTGCCTCCTACGTGTGGAGTTTCTCGGGAGGAGGTTATTGCTTTCGGCGGGATCCCTGACCCGGTCTCTGAGGGGAGGCGGCTGAGTTCCCGTCTCCAGGACCACCCGGAGGTTGATGACATACAGCAGAGGTGCGCTATGAGAGCGGCCAAGCTTCGTGATATTGAGGTCACTACCGGTATGTCAGTCAACTTATCCAATTCTATTTTGCATTTTTCTACGGATGAGATTATACATAATGCAGATCAAGTCGGGGTTTCGCTAGGGAATACCAATTCAGAAATTTCCAACTCGGTTAATGATCTCCTTGATTTGGAAGCGGAACGCGCTTTAGAAACCATCCGTAACCTAGCAGCAGTGAGACCTATGAACGATGCTGAGATTGATGCGTTGGGGGTGAGAGTGCTCGACAATTTGTGTGCGGATCTTGCACCTTCCACTAAGGAGTCCGACGAGGAGGAGGTTAGTGTTGAAGTTGTAGTGAATCAATCACCGGAAACTGGTTATGAGGACCGGATGGGGGACATTGATAAACCCAAACGTAAGTGGAAGCGGAAGGTGTATCCCGCATCCGCGGTACGTAGGAGTGCTAGGATTCGTACGGTAAAAAAATTTCATGATGACTTATGAAAGGAATCTTTTGGAATAGCAGAGGTCTGAAGGACTTGGCTAAAAGAAGATTTCTTGCTGAGGCATCTCTGGAGCACCGATTAGATTTTATCGCTCTATCTGAAACTCGTAGAGATAATTTTGCTCCTCAGTTTCTTTCCTCTCTTGCGGGTGGTGTTGATTTCGACTGGCATTGCCTACCTCCGCGAGGACGGTCGGGAGGTATCTTGTTGGGAGTGAGATGCGATTCCCTTGAGGTCCGGAGTGTAGTGATGGGTGACTTCGCGGTTCAGTTTCGGGTTAGGTCTAAGGTTGATGGTTTCAACTGGCCTTGGTGGCGGTTTATGGTGCCGCACAGCCGGAACTTAAACCGGATTTTCTGGCGGACCTTGTTCGAATTTGTGGGTCCGAGCAGCTTCCGATGTTGGTCGGCGGTGATTTTAATATCATTCGGAGGAGAGAGGAGAAGAATAATGATAACTTTGACGGCAGATGGTCGTTTATGTTCAATACCATTATTGAGAGCTTGGATCTGAGGGAGATCGAGCTTTCCGGTAGAAAATTTACCTGGGCCAATACCTTGCCTACCCCGACTTATGAAAAGCTTGATCGAGTGCTCGCGAGTGTGGACTGGGAACAGAAGTTCCCTCTTGTTACGGTCCAAGCTCTATCGCGGGGAATATCCGATCACACACCACTGTTCGTGGACTCGGGGGAGCCGAACCATGTGGGAAACAAAAACACCATCTCATTCGAGATGGCCTGGTTTGAACGTGAGGGGTTCTTGGACCTCATCGCCAGGGAATGGGATACGGGTGTAGGAGGTAGGACGGCTGTCGAGCGTTGGCAGAATAAAATTAGGCACTTGAGAAATTTCTTAAGGGGATGGGCTAAAAACCTTAGTGGAGTGTATAAGATTGAGAAGGATAGGCTCCTTTCTCTTATACAGGCCCTGGATATAAAAGCTGAATCCGTGATTCTGCTGCTTGCTGAGCTCCAGGTTAAATCTGAGGCGGAGAAGAGGTTGAAAGAACTCCTCTGTGAAGAAGAATTGAAGTGGGCGTTGCGAGCTAAGGTTCGCAAAGTGGTCCAAGGAGACGCCAATACACAATTCTTTCACCTGATTGCTAATGGAAAGCACAGGAAAAAGCGTATCTTTCAGCTTGAGCAAGAGGAGGGTACTATTGTTGGGCAGGATCATCTCAAAACATATATTACAGAGTATTATAGGCTGCTCGTCGGTGCTGCAGCGGCCAAGAGGAAGCAAGGGGGCACCGCCGTCCACCTGCCTGGCTGGTACTGCGAGGAGAGGTGCCATGGCAAGCAGGACTTCATACACTGCTACAGACGGTGCAGGGCGAGCCCCAGCCCTAGCAGAGGTGCCGCCCTTCGTCTGGCATCCCATAGGGGAACAGGAGAGGAAGGGACAAGAGGAGGCGGCGTAGTTGGGCTCGTGGGGGAGGGCGTAGGGCGTGAAGAAGACCGGAAGCAAGGGGACTTTGTCGTCCATCCACCATGGTCTTGCGAACTCGAATGCGTAGACATAGTTGATCCAGACTTTGATCCGGACTCCTACATGGCTTGCGTCCGTGAATGCTACTTGGGGTTCAGGAATACCGTGCGTCTGAGGGCAGAAGGAGAAGAAGCAAGAGAAGGAGGAGGAGGAGGAGCCGCTCTGCGAGTGATGCCGACGGAGAATGCCGGCTGGGAAGAAGAAGAAGGAAGAGGAAGCAAGAGGACGCGGCCGTCCACCTGAGCTACAACCGTCAACCGAGAAGATTACTGCTACGATCTCTGCATCGGCAAGAAGGGCCCGGAGTTCCCTAAATGCTTGAAGTCATGCGTCGGTAAGGTTAATTAGGTGATCGATGGTCCTCAGGCCGGGCCATTGTTGCCATGTAAGGTCACTATTAGTATCTTGTTGGTTAGCTACAACTTGTTCATTATCTCGCTTTTCCTCTACTTTCAAGTGTAAGCAGAGCACACATCCTTGTTCGTGTACCGCAAACCATCTGTCGTTTTCCCTTTCGAAATAAAAGAAGCCGCACTTGTTTTGCGCCTAGTGTATCTGTGTTTATATATAATTTACTGTGTCTGTGACATCCCGTCGTGCTCCCTGGCCGATGCCAGGCGCCTGATGGAGCTGTTGGCCTGGCACCGAAGCGGACGTCTAAGCACGGCGGACAGCACCATCGTCGCCCTCCTCTATTCTTGTCCCTCTCGTCCCCATGTCAATAAAAAAGTTCATCCCATTCTCAGGTCGTCATTGGTGGAGGCAACAACAAGTCTCCTATCGTTGGGAAGCAACGATTAGGCCTTTATTCCAGCAAAATTTTGATTATTTATACATAGGTGGCACCGCACCCATGCATGCAAGTTGCCCTTCTCACTAGCACGTATTATATACGTAAATGAGAAAAGTATGTTTTTGGCCTCTCAACTTTACAAAAAGTATACATCGGGTCCCTCAAGAATTGTACTGAATTTAGTTATCACATCGCAAGGAAGAAAATGATTAATTGTTACTGAAATCTTTGTGGTGAAACACGTAATGCTTTTATATATGTCGGAATGGATGGAATATTACAAATAGGTAGATGCCATGCATTATAGCTTGATGAAGGAATCAACACGAGGAATGATCGATCTCGTGGGGGTAGGAAGCAAAGGTTTCTTGCCATCGCCCTCAAGCTACAAGGCGACCCTCTCGAAGACGTCGTTGACGAAGGAATTCCTCAGTGCCCGCCGCGACGATGTCCCGGTATTGGCCTTCTCCCGAGACGGGGCCTTCTTCTCGGCAGAAATGGATGTCTCCGCCCCCGTGACATTCTTCTTGGCTGGCTTGGTTGCTTCCGCCGTGGCGTCATTCTCCACGGGCTTCTTCTCGGCCGGCTTGGGAGCCATCCTTGGATGCTTGGATGGACACACCTGGTGGGAAAGCAAACAGCAGTGGAATTAGTAGTGCAGGTGGATGTGGAAGAGGATGGAAGGGGAGGCGTTTTATATAGAGGGGTGGAGGGAGGGGAGCAGATGCGGGCCGATTGTCTGGTGACGTGATCGGTGACACTCACGCCCATCATGGCCCTTGTCAAGTTGCACAGCCGAGCCATGATTGGCTTGTTTCACCGATGACAGATGATGGCAGAAAAAACTCACTATTAAGTCCTGCAGAACATTTGGTATATCTTCCAGACTCCCGTAAATCATTGTAGTGTAGTGCATCATGTAGAAAAAAGATAGGATGCTGAGGAGACGCATCTAGCATGGGCGAGCCCACCGGAGTCACATGCTATGGACGACACTAGGGTATTGTTTGTACACTACTGCGTAAATATCCAAACTAGTCCGAGCGAAACAGTTTCTACACAAAGGTAGTATTGCAGCAACAATATTGAAAATTCAGAACATACACGAAATGTAGCTTTAATGAATCTCAGAAAATAAAACTCAAATGAATTTGTTCACTTGTGAAATGTAGATAGGGCGGTATTACCTCCAGCATAGAAATTTGTGTAGGGATGATATACGAGATAACATATGTCATTTCTGTTAATAATATGTTTGATCTACATCGAGTCAAGTTGGAGCTTGAAGACGCCAACCTTTATAGCAACCACATTTGTCTCGTCATCATACTCCACAAAAACAACTATTTTGTGGTCATTATGCATTCTCCATCGGAACAGCTGAAATCCCCTCAGCCAAGGTGAACCAACATTCCTAAAACGCAAGGAGTGAAAATAATGTCGAAATGAAACTGGGAAGAAAAATAGATAGTAGAGGAGCACGAAAAAGTGTTTTTCACCATTTGTTTGCTTCTTCCGGCAAGCGCCACCGAGTAGCTAGGGGCAGGGCATGGTTGAACAACGGAGGTCTCGCGGGCTGAAAGCAGTGCCCTGCAGGACGGGTTGTGCTAGAGCCTATAGCCTAACATAGCACAGTAGACTTAGCAATGCACTTGTCCAGTTTTGATGGTACTGATTTCAGGGCAGACATAAACAGCTAAGATCGATGCAGGTAACAATAGTAGAGCAATAATATATTAATTGATGGCAGAGATAATCTATACATACCAGGTCAATGCCATCATGATAAAGTAGTATTTATTTCCTGGTAAGCAAATGGTGAGCTCCCGCAATTGAGCAGGCTAATAATACATAACAGGTCAATGCCACCTTTGTCTAATGGCAGAGATAATCTATAATACATACCATCGCATGCAGCGTCCCATCACCAGTTGAGCTAGAGGGCAGTACGACACATGCCCCAGATAAAATCCTCCCTCCCCCTCATATCGCTCCAGGGCTCCCTCGGTCTCTCCCTCCAGGGCGATCAGGGGGGCAACCCCAGCCGTCGTCCCCAGAGACATGCGCCGGCTAAGCCCGGGCACCGCCCGTGATGGGGATGGCGGGGATCTAGGCTGTAGCCCCGTGGTCTGGAGGGACCGGCGGCGCGAGATCGTCCTTCGGTCTTCGTCTTTCCTGTCGGTTTGGCGCTGCTCCAGCGACTTCGTGGGGAGGGTGGATCAGGAGGGGATGTGGCCATGGTTGACTGGTCGGCGGAGCCTCCGGTCAGATCTCATCTGGCCAGTGCCGCTGGCTGTGGTGGCTATCTCCTCCGTCGGAGGTGGTCAGCATGAGGTTGGATGGTCAGATCTTGCGATCTGCCATCTAGTTCAGGTTGCAAGTCGGGAAGACATAGTTGCCGGTGAAGACCGAGCCAATGGTTACCTTGATGAAGGCATCGTCGTGTAACTACTGTCAACCCACTCGTGCTGTTCCGGGGGAAACCTTAGTATCTGGTCTTCCAGATCGGACGATGGTGGTACTGTAGTGTCGTTTTCTCTCTTGTGAGCAATGTTGAGGATATCGCTTACCGTTAGAGTCTCGGTCAGCTGGGGATTAGAGATTAATTGGAAATTGGCCGATTAATCGATTTTATCGTTCGACTACTAATCGAATAGTTTTTTACAAATTACAGGTTCCCAGCACTAAAATATACTATATTCAACAACGAAAAAATATTGGATAGAAGTATTACCTCGATTCCTAGTCGTTGAGTAATATTATAATGTTAAATATTGCGTAACAAGGTCCACAAAACACAAATAAACATAGTATTTTGCAAACACAATGTTCTGAATAGGCCTGATTTATCGGTAGATTCCCCATAAAATCGCTTATCAAAGTGATAAATCGGCCCAAACGATAAATGGTGAAGATAAGGCATAATCATATTGGTCACCCCAAGAATAGCGATAAATCGAACGATAAATTGCTGAATCGGAAGATTTTTTGAACAGTGCTTGGGAGCATCATTTGTGGAGCAGAGCATGAAGACAGAGGCAGGAGATGGAGCGGCTTCGTCTTGCACGGAGCTTTCGGTGGAGATGTCAAGTCATGCCTGGCCGACAGGTGCTACGGTGTGTCATGTCTGGCTGACAGGTGCTACGGTGTGTCATGCCTGGTCGGCAGGTGCTATGCAGGACAGATCTTCCCGAAACTTCGCGTCTGGATGGACGAGCATGGGGCGATGGCGCTGTTGGGCGCTGTGGTGCCGTCGACGGATGAACGGACTGGGAAGGATGATGCAGATCTCTTTCCGGAAGATGGGTCAGCGGTTCGATGATGATGGCGGCATCTAAAACGTGTGCATGTGGTGTACGCTTTAGGTTTGCTGCACCGGCTGTGGGTTCCGATACGTTATGTGGATGGATAGATGACGACATCGATTTTAGATATGGGGAGTAAGAACACTCCACATTATCGAGTTTTGTAGGTGTGAGTGGTGGCTTCGGGTGGCTTGATCTATGTTCTTATTAGACCTATGTTAAATAATAAATAAAGATAGACGTATGCATTGATTGATGCAGAGACCGGGGGTCTTGACCTCCTTTTCTATAATCAGTTGAGCGAGCCCAGCGAATTTGGGTAAACTACTAAGTGCGTTGCCTACAAGGAATCAACTCATGTGCTGAGTTGATTCCTGATAAGATATAGATAGTTTCAAATTGCCTGGTGATGAACAGGATGCTAATTTGTATTCTCTGATTGGTGAACCATCTGGTAACAACCATCTACCAATTTGTATCTCTCTCCCAAAAGCTTCTTGTTGCATCCCACCCTAGCACCAATATTAGTTTCTTCTATTTTGACTACAACTGCCAAATGACGTGTTGATGCAACTGTAAATTTTGGAAGTTATCCGCTCGAGTAAAATGTGAGAACCAAGAAGGTTTTGATGCTTGTGCTGCACTTTCTCTGTTGGGTTAGGTGCACGTTTTGATACATGTGTAAACTGTTTTTATGAAATCTCGGTAAAACATAAGTTATACTTGACCAGTAGGAGGCTTCAACTATATCAACAGTAGTACTGCCTCTATAACTTAAGATAAGACGTTTTTGGGCACTTTCATATTGTCGAAAAATGTCTTATTTTAAGTTACAGAGGGAGTACGTTGTAGCTCCACACCGATGATGAAATTGTTTTTGCAACAGAATTGGCACCACATATTAATTATGTTGCACCAAATTAATCATGTTGACAGAGCTTTCATTTTAACTGGTACTTGTAGGATTGAGCTAGAGATGGATTATATTGGAAAGCTGCTACAAAGCTGCTCCAGGTATCAATCTCCATGCTGCACCTCCCATTTCATTACGGAATTTAGTTCTTTTCTGAAAATAAGAAAGATCCGAAATAGCTTGAAATAAATAATAATTGTTTCAATAATAATTGTTCCGAGAGAACCTTGTACTAAGATAAGAGTTGGCCATTGATACATGGTATAAACATAACCTTAATCAATTAACTGAATTGTTTTACTTATTAAAATAAAAATCTTAAAAAACTAACATTTGACATGTTAGTGTTCTAAGTTCAAAAGTCTTGTAAAGTAAAAAAATGGTTTATGCTTCATAAGTAGTAAAGACGATGGATTTTATCGCAATCCAAGGTCATGCACGAGGCGATGGAACTATGGAGTGTAGCAATTAATGACGGCGACCAAGGTTATGATGTGACCCAAAAACTCTTTGTTGGGCACATGGAGCATAGTAGCTAGAATGAATTTGGAATGTGCATGCATCGTTAAGTACCCATCTACAGAAATCTGATAACCATTCTACAAACATTAGCTCTCCTTTCCAAAAATTATTTGTTAGGCACAGTAAAGTTTTCAAGTATAGAAAACCTGGTGAACATATAAATCAAATTAAATTTGTCTTTTCAAAATATCTGCTCTTTCACATAAATAAGAATAGTACCTATGAATCTCGGGTTATTCAAACTTTGATGGTCAAAACCGATTGTATATATACTAGATTGGATTGAAACCGACATATTCGTCGTCCAGTCTTGAGTATCGGTGGTTCTGTGGGCATGTGTAGTCGATGTGCATGTGCATGATAAAAACCTCGGGTCCATGTAGATGGATGCGTTGGTTTTGCTCATTCGGATTCAAACATCCTCACGTGTTTCCCTAGTCACGTACCACCGTCCAGGTTGGTTTGAAACTGATTACATTTTTGCTTTTTTCGCCAGAATTTGAGGGTCGTTGAATTACTTGCGGCATGCGAAGAATCAGTCTAATGGATTTTTGAAAACTGGATTGATCT
The DNA here is from genome assembly GCA_021605205.1 of Aegilops longissima. Classification (NCBI taxonomy): domain Eukaryota; kingdom Viridiplantae; phylum Streptophyta; class Magnoliopsida; order Poales; family Poaceae; genus Aegilops; species Aegilops longissima. The sequence continues at coordinate 5,586,457 of CM038681.1, forward strand.
AATCAATGGAACCTATCTAATCTTTGGCGGATTGGGTGTCGTGGAAATTGTTGGTAGGACTCGTTGAACCATCCGCTCTAATACTCTTCCAAAGTAATTTCTAATTGTATTTGATCATTACTGCATACTGTTAGTATGTATGCATCACTTTGATTTTGCATGAAACAAATTTATGTTAAAGAATCTACGCTGCCTCATTCTTTTATACACCACACCACTCTTTTTAAGAGACAAGCCATGATGCTTGACTTTATTAATAAAGCAACCATCGGCAATGCTAAATAGCATTCAACATACAAATATGAAAGATATTGGAGTCAAACACTCAAATGACGACACCACTCGAGAGATGCAAAATACAAAGATAGGTAAACTAGCCAACTAGGCCAACTGAATGGGCCAACATAAAGAAAAGGAGTACTACATGGGTGGAGGCAGGTTGGGTGTGATGATCGAGGTAGTACTTGGAACCTTTGTGCTTAGTGCATCAGTGGCATTGACGTCGGCTCCCTTAGTGAATGGCTTCAATTCAATAGCTACAAATGAACAGGCAATCAGGTGGTCTATTAGGGAATAAGTTTTCAATGGTGAACTTGGGACGTGTGGTTCAAGGGACCAACATTGATCATAAAAATCAATCTAGAAAATAGGGAGGGTTTGCTATGAAGGTTAGGCACAAAAGTAAAGAGATCATTGAAGTAGTTACGATCTCTTTGACATTCAGCCACAACTACATGCAACTCCAAAAAAATAGCTAGCACATATTGAAACTAGACCAGCTCTATATCTTCCGTTGCTCCACAAAGAGAACAAGCAACGTTAGTTGTTCCATTATGCTTAAGTGCCTGGTCACTAGCCAACTCTCAGTGAACAAACATGGATGTTGAGTTGTGACACCACTTGTATCTTTTATTTTGAAATTATCCATTTTTCACTTAACTAAAAAGTAAATTTTAGTCAACTAGTAGGACATCTAAACAATGGACAAAGATATTTCAATTTATGGGTGTCCAATTTTATTTGTTGGTTCATGTTTGCATCTCTACTAAGTTCAAGAAATAAAGGGTCAAGTTTTCTTCTTAAATAACATAGTTGAAAGTAGAAAATCAACCATTACTTTGGTTGTGTCACCACTGATTAGCAGAACTCAGATATCCATTCTTTGAAATAGATATATTATGGAGGGCTTCTTGATTTTGCATGAGACCCTAAATTCAATGCAAGTAGGAAAGGAAAGCGAATTAGTGTGTAAGACGAAATTTGAGAATGCATATGATAAGATTATCATTTGTGCATCCGATCTTATAAATGAAAGTATTCCCTAGGTTATGGACAATATAAGAGAAGGGCAGGTGGTTGTTAAAGTGAGTCATGTACATGGATCTTACTTCAAAACTCATCAACATCAAGATGAGCAGGGATACCGAGATAGCGCATTAGTTCATCCACTACGTCCAAAGTTTCATCTCCTATGTCTCCACCAGCAACTTGCATACCTGCAATTAAAAAAAGTCCAATAAACCACCAGTAAAGTTGAATTTGATAGTATATATGGCATACCTACAAAGTGTTATATATCTTATGAATGATGTGATGTAACTTTATGCTGGGAAAGGGAGGATATTATCTTTTGCGACAAAGATAAAAATGCGTAAATGATGGTACATATATCGCCGAGTGAAAGGAACAAGGATAATAATCATTAACAACTAATAAACGACATTTTATGGAAACTTCCATGTTCAAATAAAATGATTTATTCAGGAATTAATAATAAATATTTAGTCAATATATAAGCACACTAGGGACATTACTGCTAGATTCCACTTGTTACCAACCTCTTGATGAAAATACAATACAAACACATAACCATAAAATCACTGAACCGAAAAATTGCTTTACCATAAAATCAATGGATCGAAAAATTGCTTCACCATAAGACCACTGGACCAAAAATTAACAACCAACTCAATTTATTCTTCTATATCCTAGTCATCATTAATCACTTGAACAGTATTACAACTGCCATGAACTAAAAGTAATAGTAATGAACCCAAGCAAAACAAACAAATTGGACATTCTTCGCTTGGGTAATGTAGATAGAGAGGTATTACCTCGTATGGCAATTTGTGTAGGAATGATACATGAGGTAACATATGTCATACTTTTAGTAATATGTTTGATTTGCATCAAGTCCAATTGTAGCATGATGACGCTAATCATCGTGGATAGACCAATCAGATATGTGTCCTCAGCTCCTCATCATACCCCACCATATCTACAATTCCACCGTCACTACGCATTTTCGAATGAATAATCCCTTGAGTGGAATAGTTTTCTGCAACAACACCCATCCGACAACACCATCATGGTTAAATATCATGTCCCATGTTTAGATGGCTAGTTCCGACAAAACTACAATGCTAAGTCCACCATACTCCATCCCCAAGAGCTGAAAGCACAAGTTCTTCAAACATGGTCATATGTGAGCATCTCCATCACACAAAGGGTATGACTTTTGAAATCAAACACAAGGACATCACCTCCAAAAAATTCCAGCAAACTGCATTCCCCACAAGGATGATGGGCCTTACCTAAAAATTGCCTTTGATATCACCATTGAGCATATATTTACCCACTTTACCAAATTTAGAGGGATTTCTAGGGATTTCTAGGTGGTGCTTATGAAAGTGGAGGATGTGATACAACCCCTTGAAAAAGCAGCTGGTGCTTGTGAAAGTGGGAGATGAATTTTGGTCTTAGAGGATGTTGCGCCAATGGACAAACAAGGGTGGCATGTGGGAGGGAGGATGGTTTGGTAGAGAGGTGGAGGATGATCTCATGGAGGAAGTCCTCCCCATCCAGTGGGGGTGCTATTAACGACAAAAGAGGGCAAAATAGAAATCCACTTAGCCGAGATAAGCTAAGGCTCCTAAAACGTAGAGAGAAGAAGAGAATCATCAAACTGGAATTGGAAAAGCAGCAGGAGACATAAGATAAGCACCAAAATTAGGTGTGTTCATAACCTGTTTCTCCTAATGTTGGTCGGAGAGCGGACGAGGGGTTAGGAGCAGGCTGGACATAGTGCCCAGCAGGATTGTTGTGCTAGAGCCTACAACATAACTTAGCAGAGGAGACAACTTGCACTTCATGGAAGAAAATAACAACTAACATAGGCGAGGTCGATCTCTCTTCAGATATCTAGGTCAATTGTAATAATCATTGGCTATTAGGTGTATGTACTTTAGTTAGTTATTTCTCTAACTGAGCGACAAGATTATGCTTCAAATAACGATGTTTATATATTAGTTACATCCCATCCTTCCTTCAAAATTGTATCAAGACATCCCGTAATAGCTCTATATGATTAACTCAAGTGTCTGGTTAGGGAGAAAAAGGATGATGCTTCAAATATATTAACGGATGGCAGAGACAATCTACTTTTCTGTGCTAGGTGAGTTGTACAATGATTAATTTGTATTTTATTGCTCAGTGAGTGGTGGTCCATAACCATCACATGTGGTGTCCTGTCTTAGTTCAAGTAACTAATGCTAGTACATTAGCTTGAAGTGTTGTCCAAACTATGTCGGTTGAGCTACTTAAGCATCTAATGACTCACTAAGCATGTTGTCTAGAAGAATTACTACATGTGTTTCCATAAAAATTGTGCACTGAAGTTTAATGAATGAAAAAATATAACAAGATTATCTTCCAAATGTACCAACCGAATTGCCATTCCAGATATCTGCTGGTTTCGCTATATTATTTTTGTGAAATTGTTGGCAGTTTCGAATTATTGAAACCTCCCCATGACCCCATGGTTACTACTGGATAAATGCATGTACAAATGAGTTGGCAATGAAATGATGGTTAGCATGTAGCAATGGGTAGACAATGAAGTAATAGCCATGTTCCTGGTCTAGCTTTAATGTAGCCTATTTTTGAACTATGAAGTTACATCACCATACAATGACCACACGGAAAGAAAAAATAACTCAACATGCTCTTATGTATCTAGTCAATCCATTATCAGATCAACAATAGGACAACAAGCACGTATGAAAAAAACTGTAACAAATAAAAGAAAAATAACCTAATTGGACTTTTTTGCTAGTGTAACATAGATAGGGAGGCATTACCTGCAGCATAGAAATTTGTGTACAGAAAGGTAAATCCATCTCCTTTTCTTTGCTGAATATGTTTGATCTCCATCGTGTCAACTAGCAGCATGAAGTCATCTCTCAACACAGACAGAACAATCACATTTTTTCCTCAGAATACCCTGTTATGTGCACCCTTTTTCTCTCACTAAACATTCCTTGTGGAAAGACCTCCTGCAATTGAATAGTTTTCTGCAGAAGCACCCAGCCGACGATGCCATGAAAATTTGATTTCCTCTCCCATAATTGAATGGTCAGTTCTGACAAATATGCGAGGCCAATACCACAATCCTTTGTTCTTAAGATCTGAATAGATCCCGAGGTGTACTTGATTTCCAACGGCTTGTTCATCACACGAAGGCTCTGGCTTTGAAGACAAAATGCCAGAACGTCACCGCCAGAAAGCAACCAACAAAGTGTATTCCCAATAAGAACCCCAGGCCTCATGCTATAATTGTAATTCTGTTTTGTAACCTCCGCGAGGAGAGTGTCTCCCCATACACCGGTGGCTGATTCATAGAGGCAAGCAAATGCCTGCGTGCATCTGACGACCCAGATTGCGACCAATTTGAACGGGCTCGAGAAGCAATCACCGTGCACATGCCCATATTCGGCATCAGCGCACAACACTTCGGCATGCCAGTACGTCACTTTGTTGTGGTCAAGCCCCGGTGGAAAAGTCACGCGGTATTGTTGACCACTGAGGGGATCCCACACGATGATCTCACGCAGGTGCAAATTCGATAGGACGGCGAGGCCATGGCGGCAACCGAGAAAGTATTGGCTGGCATTGAATCTATTCTTGGGCAAGGAGAAGTGCTCGGAAGGGATGCGATCGGGTGGGTCGAGAGCAGGATTGAAGACGGTGGGAAAGCCCAATCTAGTGAAGAAGAAACCGAGAAGAGGGGGTTTCCGGTGGTGTCTATGGAAGCTTTTTATGAACTTGGGGTCGGAGAGGATGCGATGCCAGCGCGGGCAGACAAGTGAAGCGCGGGGGAGAGATGATGGCTGTGGAGGGAGGCGGAGGAGAATCTCCTGCAGGAGGTCCTCGTCGTCCAGCGGATGCACTGGCGAGGAATTGTGGCTGCTCATCCAGGCTAACCATCTTCCATCTGCACATTAAGGAAAAAAAGGCGGCAGTATATCTTAGCCTTGATATGAACACAACAAGACTCAATATTCATGGCGTTGACGTTGATGAGGTACTAACCTGGTGGCAGCAGCGACGCCGAATCCATGACTTGGCTTTCGAATCCATGAGATCCATGGATCTAGGGGTCATACGACAAGGAGATCGGGCCGGACGACATTGCAAGGATCCATCCATCCACAGAGCATGCTAATGAAAACTGGAAGCTCACCTGAATCGACGCCTAAACTCAAACTGGGAAAGCAAGTTCCCGAGAAGCAAGAGAATCGTCGAGGCCAGGTGCTAGGGGCAAGGCCAAGAGTCGGAGGATAGGGAAGGTTCCTGGAGCGGGTGGGGCTGAACGTGGTGCCGGTGAGAGGGTGTTGTGCTATAGCCTCGAGTTGGCACAGGAGACTTAGCTTGCGTCTTGTACAATTTCGGTACTGATCTCATGGCAGACAAGAACAGCTAAGAGCTGATGTCGAGATAATCTATTATACCTACCAGGTCAATTGTACATCTCGATTGATTTAGTAGTAGGAGTAGTATTTATTTCCTGGTCGGCGAGTGACACATGACCATCACATGCAGCATCCTGTCATCAGTTGAACTGGCTAATTTAAAAAATTATCCTCAAGCATCCAGCGACTATAGGAAAACTAAGCACGTCTCCTACAAAGAGTCATTACGTTTAAATACTCTGGTGGTGAACCTGCAGCGGCCAACTTCCAGGCCGTATGAACCGATCGAGATCTACCTCCCAAAAGTAGCACATCCCACCCAGGCACAAAGAGTTTCTTCTATTTTCACTACCACTGCCTAATGACGTGTTGATGTATCTGTAAAATCTGGAAGTTATCAGCTCTAGTAAAATGTGAGAACCATGAAAGTTTTGATACATGTATTGCACTGCCTTCTTTTGCTTTAGCGCTGTAGGTTATGATACACGAGTAAAATGTTTTGTTATACGACCAGTACGTAGCAGGCTTCAACAATAGTAACACTAGTACATTTTAGCAGTGCAACAATCATGATATATGCACTATTCGGTTAGAAACCCATCCTGTTGACAGAGCATTTATCTTAACTATGCCGGCTTGAATGAGTGAAGAGTCAGATTACGCTGGAATGCTGCTACTCAGCTGCTCCACCGTTGCTTCACAAGGCTGGAGATATGATACTTCGATGCCAAGAAAATCATAACGCAATGTACTACATCAATAGAGTTTTTCTTGTCAGCAAGAGGTGACCCATAATCATCACAAATCAGTTGAACTATGCTTTGATGAACGACTGATGCAGAGTCAATAGCCGGAAAAAGTAAACATTTTGGGTGCGGCCTAGAGCATGCATGCAGAATTTTCGGATATACCAGTAGGTCCATATCTACATATGAACTCACATCTCTGGATCAAGTCAATATGAACTAACAAGTGAAAAAAAAGCATTGAATCTGCCATTACACACGAAATAATGAAATGGGCTCTACACGAAAAGATTTTGTGCTTCAGTGGTGAACTTCCACACTTTTCTTTGCATGCTCTTTTGCTCTTGGTTCGTAGCTACAAGATTTTTGCCAACAAGCCTGGAATCCTTGATACTTTATGGTGCAAGTTGAGACTTTTTGCCAGAACATCAGCTACATCACATGCCACAACATGCTACACCAACTAGCCACTTTTTCTTCGTTCCAGAAAACCATGTATACACTAGATACCTACATAACAATCATTGCAATATGGGTCAACCAGTTTTGTACTACTCTCACATACTATCTTAATTTTGCATGATTACAACAATAGATTTTAACTTTTCCATTGTGCAAATTGTACAAAAATATGGAAAGCTGAATCATTAGAGAACATAGTTAGACAAAATAAATAACAATACAAACGGAAAACAAAATAAGAAGAACAATTAGATTGTGTTGCTGCAACTTCAACCACTATGGCTGACAAGTTCATAATATCGCAATATAAACTAGTAAAAGATCAGTGACCGCATGTGTCCATCCATTAGATGCAAAGACTAGACTTCCTAGATTTTTCTAAATCAAAAACATACTTTAGAGAATTATTTTAGAAATTAATCAAATTAACACACTAGAAAGCTGAAAAATAAATAAAGCATCATCTTATAAATTGAGTATCCAAGATGAAAAAATATACTGCCTTGAAGTTAACAGGTACAGACGTAGCAAGAAGATAAGTTTACCTCACCTGTTGAACCCATATGGCACATTAGTTTATCTCTTCAAAGTTCTAGATCCAACCATTTCCATCCAACTCCCTTGGCTACAAGCAAAACAAGTCCAAAAAAAATGAAAATTTGCAAAGAGTAGTACGATCAATGATAAAGTGTTGATTTAAACCACCATATCTTTTTAGTAATTGGATGAGGTGAAAGTATATTTTATTACAAGGATAGTAAATGAAGCCACATCTATTTTCAGATCCGTAGCATCAATGGTTAAAAATAATGGTAAGACAGATTAGAGGTTCATAGAAAATGCATCTCCTAAATAATGTTGTCGAGAGCACCAATACGAGTTATGACCAATGGCCCAAATAAAGTAAGTACATATTATGAAACCTCAATGACAAAATTAGCATCCCACTATATAGGACCTTTATAATTTAATGAACTAGCACTGTTATCGACAATAAAGAAAGCACATGGTATTATGAATTGATGATTATTATCAAGATCAGCAAAGATATGTTTATCTTTTCGAATAATAAATGAATGGGACCACATAACAAGATTTAAGCTTCCTAATGTGCCAATAAAGTTGTTATTCAAGATAACATATAGTTTCAATATATCATTTTGGTGAAATTGTTGCCATTTTCCAATTACTAGAAACCCCTACTGAATAATTATAGATAAGTGCAAGTAGCAATGGGCAGGCAACAAGTTAGCATATAGCAAGAGGCATGCAACCTAGTAAAAATTCTATTACTGTCCTACCTTCAATATAGCCCCATTTTAAACTAAGAAAATACATCACCATACGATCATCATACTACGCATAATCTTATATATCTAGTCGATCTTTAATCACATCAGCAATATTTCATGAATCACGTACCAAAATCATCTTAATGAATCTTAGCAAAACAATCTAACTGCATTTTGTTTTGCTTGTGCAATGTGGATAGGGAGGAATTACCTGCGGTATAGAAATTCGCGTAGGGATAGTAGCTGCTCGAACACTTGAAATTTCTTTTAATAATATGTCTGATCTCCATCATGTCAACTTCGAGCGTGAAGTCACCTCTAATAGTAGATAGAACAATGACATTTGTGTTGTCATCATACCCCTTTATTTCTACATATTTGTCATTATACCCTTTTATTCTTACACTTTCTTCGTCCATAAACATTTGTGGGAAGACCTCCTCCAGTTGAATGGTTGTTTGCAGAAGAACCCATCTGACAACACCATCATAATCCGACTTCCGCTCCCACAATTGAATGGTCTGTTTTGACAAGTATGCTAGGCCAAGTCTACTATCATTTGTCCGTGTGAGCTGAACAGATCCGATGGACTGGGTAATACATGCTGGGGTCTTAATCACACCAAGGTTCTGATTTTCAAGACCAAACACTAGGACGCCAACTCCACTAACCAACCAGCAAAGTTCATTCCCAACAAGGACACCGGGACTTATGAAATAAATTTGATCTGTAATTTCCATGACAATCTCTCCCCATACACCGGATGCGGACTCATATAGGCAAGCCGATACTTGCTTGTGTCTGACAACCCAGATCAATACCAATTTGAACGGGCTCGAGAAGCAATCGCCGTGCACGTGCCCATCTTGATCATCAACACACATCACCGAGGCATGCCAAAACGCCACTTCATTGTTATCAAGCCCCGGTGGAAAATTCACCCGGTGTTGTTGACCAGAGAGGGGATCCCACACAATGATCTGGCTATGCTGCCACATATTGACTAGGACAGCAAGGCCATGGCGGCAGCCGAGCAAGTCCCAGCTAGCATAGGGTTTGCTGGCCTTGGGCATGGAGAAGCGCTCGGAAGGGATGTGATAGGGCGGATCTACTGGTTTGAAGACAGTGGGCATGCCCCATTCTTCAACAAAGAAGCCAAGGAGTGGAGGTTTCTTGTGGTGTCTGCGAAAGCGGGTGAGGAACTTGGGGTCAGAGAGGATGCGGCGCCAGCGCGGGCAGACGAGCGAGGTGCGTGGAAGGGAGGATGGCTGCGGAGGGAGGCGGAGGAGGATCTCCTGGAGGATGTTCTCGTCCTCCAGCGGGGCCGCCGGAGCCGGCAACGAATGGCTGCAGCTCATACTTGAGTGTATGTACAGTGAATCAGGAACAACTTAAATCACCTGGCTAAAAATCGTAAAACACAAAAAGAGGAACAAAATCATAAAATGAAATTGGGGAAGGAGGAGACGGGAGGGAAGCAAGAAAAATCAGGGTCGCTCACGTCTGTTTCTCCCAGCGTCGTGCCAGAGCGCCACCGAAGGTTGCCTGGAGCTTTGGTCAGGGCTGCACTTCGGAGGTCGGAAGAGGAGTCGATGAGCGGGTGGGCAGTCGGTGAGAGGGTTGTGCTGCAGTCTAACTTAGCATAAGGGAAATAGCTTGCGCTTATCCTATTTTGGTACTGATTTCAGGGCCGACAGGAACAACTAGGATCAATGCTGTCTCTCAAATATCAAAGTCAATCGTGGCAATCGCTGGCCATGTACCAGCCAATAATTCAACTCTGAGATGCCGCTATCGATTGATAACAGAGATAATCTATTATATATACCGTTCAATCCTACCTTGATTAAGTAGTACTTATTTCCTGCTCGGCAAGTGGTGACCCATAACTATCACATGCAGCGTCCTCTCATCAGCTCAACTAATGCTATCATTATATTAATTTAGAATATTATCCTATATTAACTTAAATGTTATCCTACAGCAGCCAACTTCCAGGCCATATGAACTAGTACCGCCCTTCCGAAAGCTTCCAAGATTTCTTCTGGCTTTACAGGTACTGCCTAGTGACTGATGTTAGTTGCAAGAGCACCGGAAACTCTGTTCTTGGACTCTATTTTGGGCTGCTAGAAGCTACTTTTTTTATTAAAGGGACACCTGCTGAAAGCTACATAGAACCAAGAATTTTTTGTTTTCTTCTTGCAGGCACCAAGATTAATTTCTTCTGTTTTTACTGGTAGTAAAATGTTAGTAAACCAATAAAGTTTTGATGCCAGTGTTGCCCTGCCTTCTGTTGGTTAAGGTGTAAGTGTTCATACTTGAGTAAAATGTGTTTGATGGAGTCTCAGGAAAACATACTATATACATGAACGGTAGCAGCTTCACCTATAGTAACAGTACTACATTTTAGCTACGCACCGATATAGTTTTTGCGACAACAAATGGCCTGCATATTAACTATGTTGCATTATTCAGTTAGAAATTAATCATTTCTTTGAGGGGAGAAATTAATTATATTTTTTTGCGGGGGAGAGAAATTAATCATATTAACAGAGCATTCATGTTAACTCTACCTGTAGGAATGAGGTAGAGGCGTGTTACATTGGAATGCTACTACTGATCAGAGAAGCAATCAGTGATGCGGGCAAGGTTGTGTCAAGGATTTTATTAGTTCCTCTTAATTAAAATAGGCATTTGAGTTCTGCAAATTGATAGGACATGAATTTTAACAACATGTTCTGAGCGAAGAGTGCCGCTTCAGTTGCTACAACAATGAAGACGTCTCTTCATCCTTCAGGGAGGCGAAAAGTAACTCTTCATCTAATACCAGAACCACTGGGTAACACAATTGAAAAATAAATTAACAGGAATAGAGTTTCGAGATTTCATAAAAAGTAACTCTTTTGGTCTTATTGCATTGCCTACAACCACTTGATCTACTCAGACTGATACTACATTATGTGCAGCAAGATGCAGATAATTTTATACATTACAAAGACTTGATGTTGCTAAAAAAAGTCTGGATTTATGTATTTTTAGCTGGGTAGCGCAGGGCGGCTTCAACAGCGAGCAGGCAAGAGCACTGAGCATGCAGCTGTCAAATCATCGTTACCGGCTCAAGGAGGAGTGCTGACGAAGACATCACTGAACAACCTTTGGTGGAGAGTGTTTTAGCCAAGTCGTCCATAAGGTTTTCACCTTATTTTCCCATAATTAACTGCAAAATTATCTTTGTTTAATTTATCGAGTGTGGTCTTTAGGCTCTGGCTAAAAAAATCAATGATCCTACGGAGTAAAGTGCAGATGCTCGGGAGGATGAAATAAGGTTCAGCTCAGCGTAATAAGAACCAGGAGAATCAAATTAACCACATGAACACACTCACTATATACACAGCTCTTTAATGCAAAGTTGCACACACTTGAGAGGAACAATTGCTGACATGCATGGACCCCCACAACCACTTGATCTACTCAGACTTGTACAACATTATGTGCAGCAAGCTGCACATAATTTTATTCATTACAAACCCTTGACAAGAACAACAAACTGCAGACAGTATATACATGCACATGTTGCTAATATAACTCGATCGACTCAGACTCGTACAGCATTATATGCTGCAAGGAGTGCATAATTTTATTCATTACAACACAATATAGAAAAGTACGAAATGCAAATACGAAACTTCCAGGTGCACTTCTGCTCCAGGCTCGTTGCATTTTTTCATGGGCGGAAGCATGGATTCTGGCGCTCCATCCTAGCCAATGCTTCGCGTATCTCTCCGATACCTTGCATCACCTCTCCCAGGTCACTCCTTAGACGTCGGATCTCTCTGCTGAGATAAGACATCCTCTGATCCATGTTCCTGCTCAGATCTGCCAGGATTTCGACCTGTTCATGGGTCTCATGGCCTTCCAATTGCGCAGCAATTTCACGAGGCAGTAGCTTTATCAACTCTTTTATCTTTTCAACATCTTTCTCTACTTTGATCTGATTGATCACCTCTACATGATCGCTGTCTATGTCACTGCCAAGCTTGTTTAGTAAAAACAAGTTTGTCCAGTTGATCTGCTTATGCTCCCCAAAGCCTCCTTCTCCCGCGATTATGAAAGGCACAAATTTTCCATAAGGCCCACCCAGATCCAGGTAGCTGTTTGTTGGAAGCTCTCTACGCTCATAATTGGAAGTCCTAACTCCTGCCAGTGGAAGCTTGGAAGCCATTGATTATCACTTACTTGTGAAGCTGAAGAAATTCGGCGCCTTTGGACCCTCAACTCCTGCTGCGGCACCCTCCCTCTAATGGTGTCTGTTGTGTTGGAAGTGGAACTTCTATTTTCGACGCATGCTTGGATCGATCAACTTGATGTCCTATTTATAGAGTGCAAGCCTTTATCCTCACAATCGTGCCATCATGGCTCTGCTTGAAGTGGCAGTCACGGGTGAAGCTGCTGGAACACTGAGGACGTGACGTGTGCACCATCATTTTGTACGTACTTGCATGCATATTATGGGCAACAATCATGTACAGTATCAGTATGGGCAAAACACATCTACAATAGCAGTATGGGCAGTATTAATGTATGATATAGGAGAATTTCATACGTGAATCACGCAGGGCTACTGGTTTTACCTGTTGGCATCAATCTCTGGCCGGTTAGAATGTCGAGTTTTACTTGATGAATGGAATAAGACCTGCAGAGATGGTTTAAAACTAGTAGATGTTAATTTACACCTTATTTCTCATTCAGTTTACACCGGGTCTTTTAATAACTATGTTTGAATATCCAGATTTTCAAAAAAATAGGCATTATAAAACGAAAGGTCAGAAATAATATATTTATCCTTCACCGAATAATACGGGTTTCCAAAATCATGCTAACTTTAATGAAATTCAAAATTTTCTGTATCTGTGGTTCGCCCATAAAGGAGTGATTTTGACCAAAGATAACTTGGTGAAAAGGAATTGGGTTCGTAACTCCAGGTGCTTTTTCCGTGATCAAAATGAATCGATTAAAAACCTCTTTCTCGAATGTCCACTTGCAAAATTATTATGGCAATCAATTCATATAGCTTTTAACGTTCATCCCCCAATGAGCATAAACACGTTATTTGGGACTTGGCTTAATAGAGTGGATATACACATAACTAAACATATTCCGATACGGATATGTGCACAATTCTGGGCTATATGGAACACTAGGAATGATATGATTTTTAATGGGACAAAATTCACTAATTGTTTGCAGATTATCTACAGAGCTACAACTTCGATCTGTATTTGGTCGTTACTCACTCATGCGGACCTCAGGGAGCTTTTGTTTAACGGGTGCAACCGCTGGGAGACGGTAGCACGGGCTATCTTCAGTCGATTTGGATGGTGAGCTAATAATAGTCTAGGTGTGTAGGCATCGTAGCCTGTTCTTTGTAGCCGGATGTGACACTTTTCAGATTTATTTTTTCGACTTTTGCTCAGATTATGAGTTTATTTGGACCCTAAGACATTGTTACATTTTTATTTAATAATATGGCTGCAAACATCAATAGATGCAGAGGCCTGGGGTCATCCTCCTTTTCAAAAAAAATCCAATAGATAGAAAAACTGGAAAGTACCTTGGAGGCAACTAACATTATCAACCACCATATCAAGCTTTGCCGGGCAGGGACTGATGCTAATAGATAAGTGGTACATCGTTCCCCCTATGATCATCACCATATACGTTGAGGAGTAAGCCAAAACTGCGTTGAGGATATGGTCGTTGCCACGAAAACTTAGTAGCCAAGCCCCTGATCTACAACGGGCACCCCCCTCCTAGACAGATCGATCCAGCTTCAAGGCGGCTGCCCCAAAACATGGTCACGGCAGTTTATGTTGCCACATGCCGGACCACCTCAACGCCCGCTGCACCAAGAAGATTGCCGACCGAGTCCGGTGGACGTCGGGGAAGGACCACACCCTGGCCACCTGCCCGTTCCATGCCAGCACCGTAACCGGCTAGGTTCAGTTTGCCAATCATGCGCGTAGTTGCCTTGCCGTGTTACCAAATGCTGCCATCGTCCGTGTAGATGTTGGCCGGCCGCAGATCTAGGCCGAAAACGTATTGCAAGGGCCCCTTTGCGCTGCTGCAGGGCGCCCTCCGATCCATGCCCTGCGCAACCACTCAGCCCGCAATCCCAGTAATGCCGCCATTATCTTGTATCCGGTCATCGTCGAAGAGGCCCACCACCGCAACTACCTGGCTCAACATTTATCGCAGATCATAAGACACATATGGGATGACATACTGTAATATTGTATTGCAAGACCTTATTATAGAGTGCAAGCCCTTATCCTCACACCCGTGCCATCGTGGCTCTGATTGAAGTGGCAGTCACGGGTGACGGTACTGGAACACTGAGGACGTGTGCACTATCACTCTGTACATAGTTGCATGTACATTTATGAGCAACAATTATGTACAGTATCAGTATGGGTGGCAATAATATACGACAGGGGACAAAGGCCATACGTGAATCACGCAAGGATATTGGTAAGAAAATGCACCAAGTCAGACGAGAAGCTGCTACAACACTGACCAGGTGCACCATCACTCTGTAATTTTCTTTTTAACTTGCATCTCGGCAGCAACCGTGTATCTTTTGGGCAAAACTCATCTACAATACTAGTCTGGGCAGAAATAATGTACGATATACAACAATTTCATACGTGAATCTCTGGCCGGTTAGAATGTCCATATATACTTGATGAATGGAATAAGATCCACAGAGTTGGTTTAAAGCGACATGCATGTTAGTTTACACCACATTTCTCTTTCAGTTTACACCGGGTCTTGTAAAAACTATTGATATATTTTTTTGGATATCCAGTTTTTTTATATTATTTGTTCGTTATAGAATGTCAGAAAGAATATATTTCTCCTTTACCGAATAACATGGGTTTCCAAAATCATGCAAAGTTTCACGCGGGTTTCATAATATTCTATATCTCATAGAAAAAAAAAACTAAAACGTACCTTCGACCCTACTAACATTATCAACCACCTTATCAAGCTTAGCCCAGTAGGGAGTGACCGGATGTGCCGACAAATCCCGATAGGAGCTGCACATATCTCGTTCTCAGGGCACACCGGATGAGCCAGACGTCGGGTTGGCATAGACCCTGGTTGCCCAGGGGGCGCCGGACATCGCTCGGTTTGGACCAGCACTCAGAGGAGAACTGGCCCGGGGGGCTAAAATAAAGATGACCCTCGGGCTCCGGAAACCCAAGGGAAAAAGGGCATAGGTGAGGCAAATGGTAAAACCAATGTTGGGCCTTGCTGGAAAAGTCTTATTCAAAGCAAACTGTCAAGGGGGTCCCATAAATCACCCAACCGCGTTAGGGACGCAAAATCCGGGAACATAATACCGATATGACGGAAGCTAGGGCGGCAAGAGTGGAACAAAACACCAGGCATAAGGCCGAGCCTTCCACCCTTTACCAACTATATAGATGCGTTAATAATATAAGAGATATTGTGATATCCCAACATAAACATAATCCAACATGGAGCAATCTTCATCTTCACCTGCAACTAGCAACGCTATAAGAGGGGCCGAGCAAAAGCGGTAACATAGCCAAACAACGGTTTGCTAGGAAGGGTGACAAAGGTTAGAGGTTCATGGCAATTTGGGAGGCTTGAGCAGCAAGTGGTAGGTAATGCAGCATAGCGATAGAACGAAGCAACTAGCATAGCAATGATAGTAATGAGATCCAAGGTGACGGTCATCTTGCCCGAAATAACGCAAGAAAGAAGAACGAGTCCATGAAGAAGATGAAGCCATGAAGACGAACCAAGCGTAGACGAACGAATCCTCACGATCGCAACGAAACGGGAACTATCGAGAAGAAGCACACAACATGGTGAACACACCACACATGAACAAGACATGATGCTCAACCAAGTATGATGCATGACAAAGGCTACATGAAGCTACTCATGGCAAGAGATGATGCAAACAAGAACAACACATCAAAGCAAGTTTAAATGAGGCCGGAAACGACATATAACAATTCCGGTAAGTCCTCATATGCAAATTTCGAAATTGGTCCAGATCTGAACAAGCATTAAGTTGAAGTTGTTAAACAGAAAGTTAAGATGCATCAAGATGATCTACACGAAATTCTAGTCAATTTACATATAAAGTTCATTAGATTCGGAGCTACGGCCTAGAAGATATGAGGAAAACAAGTTAAACATGGCATTGATGCAAAATGTATACAAACATCAAGCAAACACTCTCAAAACATGGATGAAACATGATAATATGAAACTACATGCAAAATCAAGCAATTTTCACGTAGAGCACACTCAAAACGGAGCAACGGTTCAACACATACACATGAATCAAGTTATAGCAACAATCTGTCCAAAACAGCAACTAGGCATATTGCAAGCACAAAAACAACAAGCTACAGCATCTTAACATGATAACAAAAGGCATGGACGTGATGTACAGGTAAAACATAACAAAACATGAACATGCTCAAACGCACATGGCAAGATTGCAAATAATAACAGTTTCAGACTTATCAGGAAATAACATCAGGTTGCAATGTTTAGAGCTATCAAACGACATGTTACAGGAACTTATCATTGCAAACAAAGACATGGCATGAATAAACTAAACCCATAGAACAAAAGTCCTTTAGTGACCATGAGCCAAAAAGGATCAGAAGATATGATGTCACCCATGTAAACATAGCAAGTTATATGACAGATTCATACATGGCAGGAACAACAATAAGTAGGCATGTTGGTGAGCTTGAACCACTCATCACAGAGCAATCCATGGCATGGAAAGGCAACCAACAGTAAGAAGACATGTTTATGAAGCTAAGCATGGCAATACCAAGTTCATAGAGTGCATGGATCACTAACAACAATCATGACAACATTGAACTTAATGTTAACAGGCTGACAGCAACATTATTTAGCAACTTTGGAGCAAGATTACAACAAGCTACAGCAGACTATAATTGCAACAAAGGGCATGCATGGATAGTGAAAAACATGTAGAACAAAACACCCTTAGTGAACATCTCCAGATTATGCATAGAATGGCTTGTAGAAGCAGGTTTACATAGCATCACGAAATAACAGATTCAGCCTAGCAAAACAGCAACAGGAAGTACCCTACTTAACTAGCTCGATGCACTCGGTACAAGACTCACAAAAATCCATGGATGGCACCACTGTGAAGATGGCATGATGTAGCACAAAACACATGTAGAGCTCATGCCCATAAGATGCACACATCAAATGCAACAAAAATGACAAATCATCAAGTTATAATAGTTTCAGCAGGTTAACATCATATAGCACTCTGGCAACAATGATTCAGGCATCAAGATGCACTCAAACAAACATGATGCAATGGAATGAAATGAAGTACTCGTCGAGACGAACAATTTGACATATTACACGCACGAAACTGAGCAGTATGCATGGAGATATGATGCGATGAACATGGCATGATAATGCTGAAAAATTAAGGACTTAGAGGAATTTCCGGGGTCAACCTCGTCTACACGGATAACGAAGCGGTGGCGGATTTGGCCGGAGTTCGCCGGAGGATGGCCGGAGTAGACGGGGAAGACGGCGGCCGGGCTCGGGGTCGTCGGATCCGGTCCGGCCCGACCGGATCCGCGATGGGCGGCGGCGGAGGCGACGGAGGAGCTCCGTGGCGCCGGGCGGAGGGACGCCGGCGCGCGACGGGAGGAGGCGGAGGCGGCGGCTCGCCGGACGGCGAGGGCGCGAGGGCGGCGCTGGTCGGGACAGCAGGCGCGCGACGGAGGAGGACTTCGGCGCAGGAGAGAGGGGCGGCGAGGCGCAGGGCGGCACCATGGCGGCGGCGGCGGCGACGGCGGGCGGGCGGCGGGAGGCGCGCAGACGGCCGGCGGCGGCGGCGCGCTGGGTTCATGTGGGCTGCTGGCGCGCCTTGGGCCGGGCGGGCTTCAGCGGCGGAAGGAGAGAGAGGCCGGCGACGGGGACACGTGGCGAGGCAGGATTGGCCGAGGGCGACGGGCGGACATGTCCGGCACGCGGGCAGGACGCGTCCGGCGTCGCGGGGAGGAGCGGGGCTAGGGTTAGGGGTGGAATGACCCGAACATTTCGGGGGAGGTCTTGTTTTATAGGTAGAGAGAGCTACGAAAGTCCAAATGA
The DNA here is from genome assembly GCA_021605205.1 of Aegilops longissima. NCBI lineage: Eukaryota > Viridiplantae > Streptophyta > Magnoliopsida > Poales > Poaceae > Aegilops > Aegilops longissima. The sequence continues at coordinate 5,604,907 of CM038681.1, forward strand.
GGAGCAGTTTTCGGCCACGCGATCGTGATCGAAAGACCGAGAGCATAGAGGGGAGTTTGCTGGGTTTTGGGCCACTTTGAAAGGGGTGTTGGGCTGCAAAGAGAAGGGGGCTTTGCGGTTACCCGGTTAACCGTTGGAGTATCAAACGACCTCCAAATAGCACGAAACTTGACAGGCGGTCTACCGGTGCTATACCAAGGCTGCTTGGCAAACCTCGGTCCATTCGAGACCGTTTAACACCCTTACGAAAAGAGGTAAAAGAGGCGCCGGAGGACGAGGAGTGCGGATTGCAAAACGGACAACGGGGAAATGCTCGGATGCATGAGGCAACGTATGCAAAATGAAATGCACATGATG